>SZWC01002048.1:32999-60349 GCA_023375785.1 Penium margaritaceum | reverse complement strand
GGAGGAGGAGGAGGAGGAGGAGGAGGAGGAGGAGGAGGAAAGAGAAGGACGAAAGAGAGGCACTGAAGTACCAGCATGTTCTCAGTCAACACGGCGGCCTGATCGTTGAACTCTCTCTCCCACATGCAGCGGTTCATCGCTAGATCAGTCCGCTGCTCAGCGCTCTCCCTCTCATTCTCCCTCTGCTCCTTGAGCAACCCCAGACACAGCAACAGAATCCACCGCCGGTCCCGACTATTCTGTCTCGCAACTTCTGCTGCTGCCTCCTCATCCTCCTTCTCGTCCTGCTCCTCCTCACCATCCTCCTCCTTCCCCTTCATCCTCCTCCGCTGCCGTTCCCTTTGCACGTGCCACTCCCCCTCACCCTTCTCCTCTGCTCCCACAACTCTTGCTACCAAGGCCTCCTCCCCAATCCGTTTACCCACTGGGTGAGAGGATGGGGAAAGTCGACCCTCGGCGTCTCCCACTGCATCCACCGCCCTCGTCATTGCAGTCACTCCGTCGACATGATCAGGGAACGCCAGCTCCACCTGGCTTGCTCGGTCCTGTTTCGCGGCAGCTCGCGCAACTTTTCAAAGAAAGCGCAGCGAGAGTAGCTTCGCCCTTGCGGCCGGCCAACGGGCCAAGCTGCTGCCTGCAAGACGACAGAACGATCACGTCGGCGCAACGCGACGAAACGGCAAATTTACAAGGTACCCCTTTCTGGATGCCAGGAAGCGATATTCCCCCGTGTGGCAGATTATGAACTCCATTAACCCCAGAATTTCAGAGTTTATGTAACACGGTGCATTTTTCAAAAACGATATTAAAAATAAAATACAAGAAAGCCTGGCGCAATCACTGCACGCTTTCGCCAGGCTGGGTGACCTGTTCCGCGACCAAATCTTGGAGGTCGCATGATGCTTGACGAAAACGCGTCAAACAGCAACTTCTTGCCATAATGAACAAATCCAAAAATGCATAGTAATACACGCGTGTAGCGGGAGGGCCGCTTCGGCCCTCCCTCCTCGCTGAAGCCAGGGGTGGTTGTGCACCACCCCTCGCGTCAGCGAGGGCTGGCCGGCGGCCAGCACTTCGCTGGCCGCCAGCCAGCTCGCTGCTGACCGGCTGGACGGCCGGCGGCCGGCCAAGCAACCGGCCAGCCACTAGCCGGCCAGCCGCCAGCTGCCGATTGCGGCCTTAGCCCGATCGGCGGCTGAGGGGCCACGAGGGCCTCGAGGGCGAGGCCTCGTGGCCTCGTGCCCTCGCCCCCCCCCCTCGCCCTCCTTGCAAACGAGCAAGCGAGGAAGAGGGACAGGGGGAGCAAGGTGAGAGCGAGGAGCGCACGAGAAAATTTGGCGTGAAATCGCCGATCATGCCTCGCACGCAACGACTTCGCGTCGACGCGTCCAAACAGAAACTCGAGTTTGTTTAGGACGAACTACGAGTTTCTAAACCGGAAAACTCGTGCAAACTCACACATTCGAAGTAATATTCCCTCGTTTCGGACCCAGAATGGGGGGGTTAGGTAAAAACGGAAATGGGCCTTCGGAGACTCAAAACATTCGAGTCTCCTTGCTCTGAGTAGTTGATAACGATTGCTCCTCAGTTCTGCAAGGGGGAAAACCCCTGACGCGGACTGAGAACGTCATTCTGCGAACTCCGACGACGGCTTCACAGCAGGAGCTGGAGGTTCCGGCCCATTACAGTGGTTCTCAGAGCCAGACGACCCCCGCGACTAAGGGTTTGACGGAAACGGCGGCTACGTCGCATATAAAACGCCGCCGGCAGCAGCAAGTAGCAACAGAAACGCCACAAGGGACTACAGCATCTACACCTAACGGATTGAAGTTAGTTGGATTAAAGTGTGTTAGAGAGTTGAAAAAGAACTCCACTTGGTGGAGCCTCTTCCTTCCAGTCTCTCCTCACTTCCAGGGAGCTAAGGGAATTTTTGTGGGGAGTGCCCACCCCTAAACCACCAAGTTTTTCCCCTCTTTTCAAGGCTCCCTCCTCCCTCCTTCATCCAAAAATTGGGACAGCGTTTCTTCTCAAGGTCTGGAGCTCTCGTGATCTGAGATTACCCAAAAAAGGAAGAACAACACCTTCAAGATTTTGGCGGCTTCCCCAATGCCATCGGCTCAAGGAAGACGCCGCCAGGGGCGTGAGGCGCGCAAAGACTCAAGAGGAGGCCAAGGAAGACAAGAAGACAAAGGGAGGACAAGAAGTTAGAAGAGGTAGTGAAGGAGTTGCTAGGACTTACTAGAACTCCTTTCCCATTCTTTGTCCTTGCTTTGTGGGCGACACTCACATTTGTTTTTGGTCATCCCCTTGTATTCCAATTTTATGTTTTCCTAGGTACTTGTAGCGGGTCGTGTCTCCAGCTCCTGCTCTGAACTCGTCGTCGGAGTTCGCAGAATGGCGTTCTTAGTCCGCGTCAGGGGTTTACTCCCTTCGCAGGACAGAGGGGCAATCATCATCAACGACCCAGAGCAGGGAGACTCGAATATTTCGAGTCTCCGGAGGCCCATTTCCGTTTTTAACCAAACCCCTGGTTTTGGGACCCAAACCGGGGGTTTTTACCTCAAACTCGTGTGTTCGCACAATTTATTTCGTTTATTTTATGTCGAAGTTCGTTGCGAACGAACTTCGATTTACGTTTTGCCGTTCTGGCGCGAAATCATCGCATGCGAGGCACGCTGGCGATTTCGCGCCAGTCCTGTCGTCCTCACCCTCGCTCCCCCTATCCCTCGTCCTCGCTTGCTTGTTTGCAAGTAGGGCGAGGGGGGGCGAGGGCACGAGGCCACGAGGCCTCGCCCTCGAGGCCCTCGTGGCCTCTCAGTCGCCGATCGGGCTGAGGCCGCGATCGGCGGCTGGCAGCTGGCCGGCCGGTGGCCGGCCGGTCACTTGGCCGGCCGCCGGCCGTCTAGCCGGCCGGCAGCGAGCTGGCCGGCGGCCAGCGAAGTGCTGGCCGCCGGCCAGCCCTCGCTGACACGAGGGGTGGTGCGCAACCACCCCTCGCTTCAGCGAGGAGGGAGGGCCGAACCGGCCCTCCCGCTACATTCCTCCCCACTTATTATGAACCGTCTCGGTTCATGAACAAGAAGCAAGATTTTCAGTTAGTGAGTCATCAACATTGTGAAAGAAAATTAATCATTTCAATCACCAGTTAGACATGAACTCGTGCATGGTACTTGGTTCTAAGCTGCAGCTTGTAGGTTAGCATGGCTAGAGGCCTCCGCCCTTTAGGCTGGAGCGTCCGCGCGACAACCATGTTGGGCGTCCCCAACCTCCTATGGTCGCTGTCCATGAATGTTGCCCTGTGGGAATGTTGTTCACTTTTTCAGCGTTCAGGTGGTACCTCCTGCCACGCGTCGATCTGTGCGAGCTGCAAGCTCGCTCCAGTACTCGGTTGACCACCCCTGTGGGCAACCGAGATTCGGGCTCCCATGAATTATGTTCAGGTCCACAACCGGCCCAATGAACGAGGTACTCCCTGACAACACGCGACCGAAGAGTACGCTCTGGGTGCTGGAGTAGGCGAAGGACCTTGTATTGGCCGTCGGCAGCAAGGACTGCTGGCGGTGGCTGAACGGTTCCGTCTGCCGTGTATGGAGCCAGCAGGCTCACATGAAACACGTCATGCATCTTCATACTCGGCGGAAGTAGCAATCGGTATGCCATTGGCCCAATGCGTGCCACAATGGAAAACGACCCAATCCACTTCGGTAGAACTTTTCTTGCCCCTGGCGAATTCAGCCGAAGGTTTTTAGTGCTAAGCAATACTTTGTCACCGATGTCAAACGAGACCTCCCGACGACCTTTGTCGGCATATGCCTTTTGTCGCTGCCGAGCTGCTTGAAGGTGACCCTTCGCATCCTGTAACAAGGAGTCGATGCGTTCGGCAAAGGCTTGAGCAGAAGGAACTTGCCCTACTGTACTCCCACTCTTCACCAATGAAGAGGGTACCACTGGATGCCGACCACTGTTCAACACAAACGGTGTGGACTCGTTCACCGAGTTGTTCACCGCGAACTCTGCCGATGCTAGGAATTCGTCCCAATCATGCATGGCAGGGTCCACGTACATGCGGGGCATCTGCTCCAGAGTGCGATTCATGCGTTTTGATTTTCTGTCAATTTGAGGGTGAAATACTGTCGACATTTGGGACTCACTGCCGAAGTACTCGTGCATCTTTTGCCAGAACTTACTAGAGAATTTTCGATCTCGATCGGAGATAATGCGCAATGGCAAGCCGTGGTTCTTTACGACACCCTCCAAGAAGAGACGAGTAGTCTCCTCTGCGTTTCACGTGAGTGGTTGTAGGAATGAAGTGTGTCATCTTCGTCAAAAGATCCACAACCACTAGTATTGCATCGTGGCCACGGGCCGTGTCCGGAAGACCATTAATGAAGTCCATGCTGACGCACTCCCATGGAGTCCCAGGAATGGGAAGCTGTTGGAGGAGTCCAGCAGGCTTCTTGTTACTAGCCTTATTCCGAAGACATGGGTCTCATGTCATGCAATACTTATGGACATCGACACTCCATTCTGGCAACCAATGGTGGTCCGATAGTGCATGTCCGGTCTTTCGGGGTCCCACATGACCTGCGACCGGCGGGTCGTGGAACTGGGAGTTAACCTTTGCTCGAAGGTCTCCCAAGTTTGGCACAACAACTTGTTCTCCGTGCCAGAAGATTCCTGCGGCCTCCACCAAGTCGTACTTGTCCAGATTTCGAGAGTCTTGAAACTAAGAATCCACATAGTATCCCATCCGGATCCTGTTTACAAAACCGTTGTAATGGATAATCTCTCGTGGTGGTTGCCGCAGAGGTGCAGGGGGATCTGGTGATTGTACTGTTGCTGTTGCAATGGTCATAAAACACCCACTGACCTCGGTGGTTGCTTTAATTTCTACAGGCTGTCGGCTTAGTGGATCGGCCACATTGATGTGTCCTGGCCGATATTCCCATGTGAACGAGAATCGGCTCAGGTATTCGCTCCAAAGCGCCTGTCGTCTTGACAGGTTCGGTTGCGTTTGGAAAAATGCCAATGGATTATGGTCGGTCACGACCATCACACCCCCTTCCGCACCCTCGAGGTAGCAACGCCACATCTTGAAAGCGTTTACTACCGCAAGGAGCTCTTGATCCCCAGTCGTGTATCGCGTTTCCGCGGGAATGAGCTTTTGGCTCTCATACGCAACTGGGTGACCGTTCTGCATGAGGACGGCTCCGAGTCCTACTACCGACGCATTACATTGAATCTCCCATGGTTGCGATGGGTCCGTAAGAGCTAGGACGGGCGCCGTGGATAGGAGCTCTTTGACTTTGAGAAAAGCGTTCTCGCAATAAGGTGTCCATTCCCAACGCACGTCTTTTCACGTGAGCTTAGTTAGCGGTACTACCAGGGTCGAATACCCTTTCATAAACCGTCGAAAGTAGTTTGCAAGGCCGAGGAACGACCGAATCTGCCCAACATTCTCAGGACGTGGCCACTCAACAACGGCTTGGACCTTTCGTGGGTCGACACGGATGCCGTCCTTGTCGACGATGTGTCCAAGGTATTCGAGCTCATCTTGTGCAAACTTGCACTTGCTCACTTTCGCATAGAAATTTTGTTCCCGAAGGATTGAGAGAACTTCGTGCAGATGTTCTATGTGCTCTTCCATTGATTTAGAGAAAACCAGGATGTCATCCAGGTAAACCAAGACAAACTGTCCGAGTTGCTTGGCAAACGTTCGGTTCATTTCTCCTTGGAAGGTTGCCGGGGCATTTGTAAGCCCGAAACATAACACTCGGAACTGATAGTGTCCCATGTGCGTTCGAAACACGGTTTTGGGCACATCATCTTCCGTGATGCGGATTTGATGGTGCCCTTGAGATAAATCTAAGGACGAAAAAACTGTTGCGCCTTGGAGTTGGTCAAAAAGGTCCTCAATCCGCGGTAAGGGGAATCGATTTTTTGCCGTCAGCTTGTTCAATAACGGTAATCCACGCACATGCATAAACCACTGTCCTTTTTGTTCAAAAAAAGGATTGGCGCACCGTACGGCGAGCTACTGGGCTCGATCCACCCTTTTGCAAGGTACTCTTTGATTTGGCGTTCGGCCTCTCGCCTTTCTGCCGGGCTAAGGCGATACATGGGTCTGAACGGAGGAGTCGCCTCCGGTCGTAGCGGAATTGTGTAGCCCATGTGTCTTTCTGGTGGAAGCCCAGCCGGTGGGTCTTGGACTACATCCGAGAACTCTGCCAATAGAGATTTGATCTCTTGTGGCGTTTCTTCCTTCACGTTGTCCTCCAATTTCTGCAGCTGAGCCAAGAAGTATCGACAACCTTGTCGAATACGTCTCTTGACCTGCATCGCAGACAAGCTGGCATGGACTTTGAGTCGGGTCGGTGATAATTCCATACTCGGAATCAACGTAAAGCGGCGCTGTCCTTTTTGGAGGATCAAACGCTTTGATTCACAGCACATTAGAGCCTTGTTCTCACGGAGCCAGGGATCACCTAGCACCACGTCAAACGGGTCAAGAAGGTTGAGTACCTTCAACGTGACACTCTGTGTGTACCCTTGAATGCAAATTTTCGCTTTACAAGTACCAATCACGAGTACCGTACGGTTGTCACCGACAAAAACTGCACCATTCGATGGCTCGTACTTCAGGCCAACCTGTCAGGTAAATCCAAGGCTAACAAAAGAGTCGTCCCCTCCAGTGTCAGCAAGTACGTTCATAGGAGCACCAACTAGATGTCCTTTGAACTGCATCGTCATGTTGCCTCCACTCTTTCGAGTGAACAGACTTGACGACGGCAAGCTGAGTTTGTGATAAACACGGAATCCGTACGACGGTCGTTGCAGCTCCCATGATTCATCCACTCGAGTCCACATCTTGTGGGCACGTGTGAATTCGGCTAGTACTTTCCAGTCTTTAAATTTGACTTGGTCGAAATCGTCGACTAAAGGTACCACAAACGTGATTGAACTCATTGCTTTGAGGGCGTTTGCTTCAATCACTGCATCACACAACTCTTGCACGGTGGTCAGTGTCGCCACCACTGAGCATGTACGATCATACATCTCGTCTGGAGATGCAAGGTTTAGTGGACAATGTCGGTCAGCAAGTGTAGAATGCGGTTCAACAAGAGGAGAGAAAATAACAGAGAAATTTGAACTCATCAAAAACTCAAATTGTTTAACATCCTCATCTGAAAACATGAATCCACACTCGTGCTCTAGTTTTACCCCTGAGTGGTCTCCACTGACGTCACTCAGGGGTGGGGAAAACCCATCCCACGGCCCTGTCCGTTACCACGGTCGGGCCCATTGCCGCGACCGCGACCCTATCCATGGCCCTGTCCGTGGCCTCCTGCTGCACCATCCCCACGAGGCGCTACAGCTGCAGCTATCGCCGCGGCCTCTTGTCCACCACTAGCAGCCTGAGGGCACTAAGCCCAAAAGTAGCCCGGCTCCATGTAGTTGTGGCAGAACCCTTCGCGGAAGGATGCGTTGCGACGCTCACGCGCCGCCTGCAGCTCGTCATTCTCGCGGGAACGCTTGTTGTTGGGGCCCTTGTATCCACAAGCCTTCTTGGCTGGAGGGTTTGCATGCTGCTTGCCCTTGGCCCCGCCTCGCTGTCCAGCTGACCCACCAGCACCTGCAGCGTCCATGCGCATGTTGCGGCCTTGCTGTGCACGTGCGTTCGGTCGTGCATCAGAGTAGTGCTTCGCGTTCGCAGAATGCACTTCGCTCATGTAGTCGCGCAACGCCCTCCAGCTTGTCCAAGTTTGGCCAATGGCTGTCGTGGTAGTCTTGTCCTTTAGCTTCTCGCTGGGAGACCATCACGCAAGTACTCTAGCAGCATGCACTCCGGGTACTTGAAAGTCTGAGTCCCATCGCCCTCGGTGAAGCTTTCGGCTTCCTCCACGAGTGCGGTGAACTCGCTTAAGTAGGATTCGAGCGAGCTGCCCAGGTGCCTGAAGTCCTTGATCTTGTGGAAAGCGCGCTGCGCCTCGTCACGTTGGGTGCACTTCTTACGCATGATCGCGCAGAAGGCCTCCCACGGCATGGGCTACCACTCGAGGTGCGGCTACTGCGCAGTCCACTCCTTGACCACATACTTGAAGAGTTTGTCTTCAAGCCGCGTTGTGGCAAGGTCGCCCCACTGGCTGAGTGGAGCCTTGTGGACACGTAGAACGTGCTCCATGCGGTTCAGCCAGTCGGTCAGATTCATACCCTTCCGGAAGATCTCCACACTGTGGAGGAAGGACGTGTTCGTGACCGACCCCGAAGTCGTCGAAGTAGGCAAGTCGTCGCTACCACCGCCAGTGGCATCCACAGCTGTGGCACGCTGCGCTTGCTGCTGCATCCGCACCTGGGTCACGCTCTGCAACGCCTTGTCGAGGTCGTTGCATCAGCGGCTTGCCTCATGGGCGGCCAGGCGCTACAGCTGGCGATCGCGATCGAGGTCCGTGATGCTCTGTCCAACGTGGGCAAGTAGGTTGGCGAACGCGAACTTGAGCTCTGATGTCGTCAGAGCATCTGCGATAGCCTCCAGGGCCTCGCGTTGTCCGTGCACCCTTACCCACTGCAAGAGGGTACGGTTCGCGTACACGCCTCCAAGGAGTCCCACCTTTTGGAGGAGACTGTCGTCGGCGACGACGCTCGAGTGGGCACTGCCCTGCCCCATTGCGGCCGCATCGTAGGAAGGAGGATCCGCCCCCATTCCTCCGAGTGGTGCCGTATCCCCACCGTCGGTGGTGATCCTGAGTCGGCCTGCCGCCTCAGCAGCAAACTCCGCAAGCCTACGACGGTCATCGCGAATTGCCTTCGCGGCGTCGTTGTCCGGCTCGTTCCCGCGGGAACTTCCCGTGTGACCGCTTTCAGCACCCTTGCTGCTCTCGGCAGTCTCGCTGCCGTCGGCAGCTTCAGGCGATGCGGCGGATGTCTTATCCTTCTCGAGCAATCGGCTCGAGTCCGCCGCACGACAATGACGATGGTCATCGCCTTCGCCATCGTCGGCATCGTGCTCTTCGTCCGGGTCCCCTTCTAGGAGATCCTCCTCCATTGGGTCGTCCATCGCGTGGGGGTCGCCCACGTGCGCGTCGACATGCTCGTCGAGCACTTTTTGGCCTCCGCACGCTTCTCGGTGTAGCCGAGGTTGACGTCGGTTGCCTTAGGCAGTACGGTGGCCTTTGGCGGTACGGTTGCCTTAGGCGGTACGGTTGCCTTAGGTGGTACGGTTGCCTTTGGGTTGGCAACCGTGCTCGCGGCGGCGGCTCCCAAAATTTGGAGTCCGCCAAGAGCTCGTCGTGAGGCTGTCACCACCTTGCCCTTGTTGGTCTTGGACGGTCCGGCACTTGCCATCTCGTTGTTCGTGCAACTAGCACGTGAAGGTCGTTGTGATGATCACCCCACAACTTAAAGGAGGGATCGCCTCCTAAAATCTAGCTTTCACGATCGGTGAGGCAATTTCAATTTAAATTTCTATTTTCCTAGGCCGCCACGTTGGCACAAGGTCGTGGGTTTTGAAACTATTCTTCCTAAGCCGTGACTCACGGCGATTGGCAAGGACTAGTACCTAGGAAAACAGAAAATTGAAATGCAAGGGAATGACAAAACGAATGTGAGTGTCGCTCACGAGACAAAGGCAAAGAATTACAAAGGAGTCCTAGTAAATCCTAGCAACTCCTTCACTCCCTCTTCCTACTTCTTGTCCTTCCTTTGTCTTCTTGTCTTCCTTGGCCTCCTCTTGAGTCATTGCTCGCCTTGTACCCTTTGGCGGCGTCTTCCTTGTACCGGCGGCGTTGAGGAAGCCACCAAAATCTTGAAGGTGTTGTCCTTCCTCCCTTTTTGGGTGCTCTTAGGTCGTGAGGGCTTATTGCCTTGGGAAAAAATGTTGTCCCAATTTTTTGGATGAAGAAGGAAGGAGGGAACCTTGAAAACAGGGGAAAAACTTGGTGGTTTGGGAGTGGGCACTCCTCACCCCGTCCCACAAAAATCCCTTAGGTCCCCTGGAGGTGAGGAGAGACTGGAAGAAAGAGGCTCCCCCAAGTAGAGCTCTTTTTCAGCTCTCCAACGCACTTAACGGGAGTTTAATCTGTTAGGTGTAGATGCCGTAGTCCCTTCTGGCGTTTCTGTTGCTACTTGCAGCTGCCGGCGGCGTTTTATCTATGTCGTAGCCGCCGTTTCCGTCGAACTCTTGGTCGCGAGGGTCGTCTGGCTCTGAGAACCATTGTAGCGGGTCGTGTCTCCAGCTCCTGCTCTGAAGTCATCGTCGGAGTTCACAGAATGGCATTCTCAGTCCGCGTCAGGGGTTAACCCCCTTTGCAGGACTGAGGGGCAATCGTCATCAACGACCCAGAGCAGGGAGACTCGAATATTTCGAGTCTCCGGAGGCCCATTTCCGTTTTTAACCAAACCCCTGATTTTGGGACCCAAACCGGGGGTTTTAACCTCGAACTTGTGTGTTTGTACGAGTTATTTCGTTTATTTTATGTCAGAGTTCGTCACGAACGAGCTTCGATTTACATTTTGCCGTTCTCGCGTGAAATCGTTGCGTGCGAGGCACGCTGGTGATTTCGCGCCAGTCCTGTCGTCCTCACCCTCGCTCCCCCTATCCCTCGTCCTCGCTTGCTTGTTTGCAAGTAGGGCGAGGGGGGGCGAGGGCACGAGGCCACGAGGCCTCGCCCTCCAGGCCCTCGTGGCCTCTAAGCCGCCGATCGTGCTGAGGCCGCGATCGGCGGCTGGCGGCTGGCCGGCCGGTGGCCGGCCGGTCGCTTGGCCGGCCGCCGGCCGTCTAGCCGGCCGACAGCGAGCTGGCCGGCGGCCAGTGAAGTGCCGGCCGCCGGCCAGCCCTCGCTGATGCGAGGGGTGGTGCGCAACCACCCCTCGCTTCAGCGAGGAGGGAGGGCCGAACCGGCCCTCCCGCTACAGTACTAGTCCTTACCAATCGCCGTGAGTCACCGTTTAGGAAGACTAGTTCCAAAATCCCCGCCCTTGTGCCGACGTGGCGGCCTAGGAAAATAGAAAATAAATTTATGATTGCCTCACGGATTGTGAGAGCGCGACTTTAGCTCGATTCCTCCTCAAAGTTGTGGGCTGATCCTCATAACGGTCTTCACGTGCTAGTTGCACGGGCAACAAGATGGCAAGTGCCGGACCGTCCAAGTCCAGCAAGGGCAAGGTGGTGACGGCCTCACCACGCGCCCTCGGCGGAATCCAAAATTTGGGAGCCGTCGCCGCGAGCATGGTTGCCAATCCAAAGGAAACCGTACACCCTAAGACAACCGTACCGCCTAAGGTAACTGACGTCAACCTCGGCGACACCGGGAAGCGTGCGGAGGCCGGAAAAGTGCTCGACGAGCACGTCGACGTGCATGTGGACGACCCCCAAGCAATGGACAACGCGATGGAGGAGGATCTCCCGGAGGGGGACCCCCACAAAGAGCACAATGCCAACGATGGCAAAGGCGATGAAGATCGTGACCATCGCCATCGTCGTGCGGCGAACTCGAGCCGATTGCTCGAGAAGGGTAAGGCGCTCGTCGCATCGCCTAAAGCTACCAATGGCAACGAGACTGTCGAGAGCAGCAAAGGCGCCGAAAGCAGCCATGCGGGAAGCTCCTGCAAGGACGAGCCGGACAACGTCACCGCGCAGGCAATTCACGATGACCGCCACAGGCTCGCGGAGTTTGCTGCTGAGGCGGCGGGCCGACTCAAGATCACCACCGACGGTAGAGGTATGGCACCACTCGGAGGAGTGGGGACGGACCCCCCTTCGTACGACGTGGCCGCAATGGGGTAGGGCATCGCCCACTCAAGCGTCATCGCTGACGACAGTCTCCTCCGAAAGGTGGGACTCCTTGGAGGCGTGTACGCAAACCGTACCCTCCTACAGTGGGTAAAGGTGCACGGACAACGCGAGGCCCTTGAGGCTATCGCCGATGCTCTGACGACATCAGAGCTCAAGTTCGCGTTCGCCAACCTGCTGGCCCACGTCGGTCAGAGCATCATGGAGCTCGACTGTGATCGTCAGCTGTAGTGCCTGGCCATCCATGAGGCAAGTCGTCGATGTAACGGCCTCGACAAGGCGTTGCAGAGTGTGACCCATGTGTGGATACAATAGCAAGCACAACGTGCCGTAGCTCTTGATGCCACTGCCGGTGGCAGCGACGACTTGCCTAATTCAATGACTTCATGATTGGTCATGAACACATCCTTGCTCCACAGTGTAGAGATCTTTCGAAAGGGCGTGAAGTTGACCGACCGGCTGAATCGCATGGAGCACGTTCTACGTGTCCACAAGGTTCCACTCAGCTAGTGGGGCGACCTTGCCATGACGCGGCTTGAAGACAAGCTCTTCAAGTATGTGGTCAAGGAGTGGACTGCACAGCAATTGTACCTCGAGTGGCAGCCCATGCCGTGGGAGGATTTCTGTGCGACTATGCATAAGAACTGTACCCACGGTGAGGAGGCGCAATGCGCCTTCCACAAAATCAAGGACTCCAGGCAGTTGGGTGGCTCGCTCGAAGCCTACTTGATCGAGTTCACCGCACTAGTGGAGGAAGCCGAAAGCTTCACAGAGGGCGATGTAACTCAGACCTTCAAGTACCCGGAGTGCATGCTCTTGGAGTACTTGCGTGACAGTCTTGCCAGCAAGAAGATGAAGGAAAAGACCACCACAACGACAACCGGCCAGGCTTGGACAAGCTCGAGGGCATTGGGAGACTACATGAGTGAGGTGTATTCGTCGAACCCGAAGCACTACTCGGACGCACGGCTGAACGTGTGTGCACAGCAAGGCCGCGACATGCGCTTGGAAGCTGCGGGGGCTGGAGGAGCAGCCAGGCAGCGGAGCGGGGCCAAGGGAAAGCAACCTATAAACCATCACAGTGAAGAAGACTGGCGGGTACAAGATCCCAAACCACAAGCGCAACCGTGACTATGACGAGCTGTAAGTGGCACTTGAGCGTCGCAACACAGTATTTCGTGACGGACTCTGCCACAACTGTATGCATCCTGGTCACTTTAGGGCTCAATGCCCTGAAGCTGCTGGTGGTGGACAAGAGCCTGAGGTGTTAGCCGCAGCAGCAGCACCTCGTGGGGAGGGTGCAGTAGGAGGCCGCAGACAGAGTCGTGGACAGGGTTGTGGTCGTTGCAATGGGCCCGGCCGTGGTAACGGACAAGGCCGTGGGGCAGGTTTTCCCCATCCTTGAGTGACGTTAGTGGAGACCACTCAGGGGTAAAACTGGATCACGAGTGTGGGTATATGTTTTCAAATAAGGATGTTAAAAAATTGAGTTTTGACGAGTTCAAATTTCTCCGTTGTTTTCTCCCCTCTCATTGAACCTCATTCTACACTTGCTGATCGATATTGCCCACTGAACCTTACATCATCGGATAGGATGCATGATCGAACCTGCTTAGTGGTGGCGACGTCGACCACTGTGAAAGAATTGTGTAACACAGTGACTGAAGCAAACACCCTCAAAGCGATGACTTCAATCACGTTCGCGATACCTTTACTCAACAATTTTTACCTAGTGAAATATAAAGACTGGAAGGTGCTAGCTAAATTCACACGTGCCCACAAGATGTGAACTAGAGTAGGTGAATCATGGGAACTTCGGCATCCGCCGTCTAGATTCCGTGTTTATCACAAACTCAACTTGTCATCGGCGAGCCTGTTCACTCAGAAGAGTGGAGGCAACATGATGATGCAGTTCAAAGGACACCTAGCTGGTGCTCCCATGAATGTACTTGCTGACACTGGAGGAGATGACTCTTTTGTTGGTCTTGGCTTTACCTGACAGGTTGGCCTAAAGTACGAGCCATCAAATGGTGCATTTGTTGTCGGTGACAACCGTATGTTACCCGTTATCGGGACTTGTAAAGCAAAAATTTGTATTCAAGGGTACACACAGAGTGTCACATTGAAGGTACTCAACCTTCTTAACCCGTTTGACGTGGTGCTAGGTGATCCCTGGCTCTGTGAAAACAAGGCTCTAATGTGCTTTGAATGAACGCGCTTGATCCTCCAAAAAGGACATCGTCGCTTTACGTTGATTTCAAGTGCAGAATTATCGCCGACTCGACTCAAAGTCCATGCTAGCTTGTTTGCGATGCAGGTCAAGAGACGTATTCGACAAGGTTGTCGATAATTCTTGGCTCAGCTATAGAAAGTGGAGGATGACGTGAAGGAAGACATGCCACAAGAGATCAAATCTCGATTACCGAAGTTCTCGGATGTATTCCAAGACCCATAAGCTGGACTTCCACTAGAAAGACACATGGGCCACATGATTCTGCTGCAACCGGAGGCCACTCCTCCGTTCAGACCCATGTATCGCCTTAGTCCAGCAGAAAGGTGAGAGGCCGAAAGCCAAAACAAATAGTACCGTACTGCTCTTGGATTTCGATATTAATTATTTTTTAAGTTGATTGGTGGTCACCGACCACAATCCTCTCATGTACTTCTAGATGCAACCAAACCTTTCACAACAACAGGCGCAGTGGAGTGAATACTTGAGCCGCTTCACATTCACCTGTCAGTACAAACCAGCACGGGCTAACGTAGTATACCCATTGAGCCGAAACCCAAGACACATGAACCTCATGCTTTGCCGCCATTGTGGCGGAAATAACATTACACACAAACCCACTCCGCCCACCCCAACGACCATTGGTCAATGTGAACCCTTTTAAGAATCGCATTCGGATGGGCTACACTATGGACCCTTGGTTCACTGAGCCAAAGAACATTGAACCCCATGGCCTCGTGGAAGCTGCCAGGTTGTACAGGCATGGCGAGCAGTGGTGGTCCCCGATGTTAATAACTTACAAAAACAAATCATGTTCGAGTTTCATAATCCTCTTTCCTCAAGTCACATCGGATCGAAAAAGAGTGGACATGCTCTGGCTCAGCACTACCGGTGGCCAGGGTGGAGTAGTGAAATCAGGAAGTACTGCATGGCGTGTTAACTGTGCCTTCGAAACAAGACTTCGAATAAGGCACTTGCAGGGCTCCTCCAGCCTCTACAGCTTCCTGACAATCAATGGGAGTCGGTGGCCATGGATTTTATCATGGGACTCCCGGAGACCAAGAAAGGCTATGATGCCATCTTGGTCGTTGTGGACAAGGCAACAAGAATGGCCCACTTCATGCCCACAACAACTCACGTCACAAGAGAAGAGACTGCGAGGCTTTCCTATGACGGTGTCATCAAGTACCAGGACTTACCCATTCAAATCATCTCAGACCGTGATCCACGCTTTGCCAACCAGTTTTGGCTTGCATTGCAAGAACGGTTTGGAACACGACAAATAATGTCCTCGGCATTTCATCCACAAACAGATGGGCAAACAGAGCGCATGAACCGCACACTCAAGTAGATGCTCCGCATGTACATCGACCCAATAATGGAGGACTGGGACGACTATTTGGCCCCGGCCGAGTTTTTCGTGAACAATGCGGTCAACGAGTCGACTGGTTTTACCCCATTCTTCCTCAATCACGGTCGGCATCCGGTGGTACCCGCTTCAATGGTGAAGTGCGGGGGTGGCGGTGATCAGGTACCCTCTTCCCAGGCCTTTGTCGAATGCAAAGTTGCCCTCTGGCGGGACGCCAAGGCTCACCCACATGCCGCTCGACAGCGCCTGAAGGCCTATGCCGACCAAAAACGCCGTGAGTTATCATTTACCCCTGGGGATCATGTGCTACTGAGCACACGGAATTTGCAGCTAAAAACACCGGGTGCACGGAAGATGCTACCGAAGTGACTTGGTCCCTTCACTGTGATTAAAAAAATCGGAGAAGTGGCTTACCGATTGGCCCTTCCACCAGCCATGCACATCCATGATACCTTTCATGTGAGCCTCCTTGCACCCTACACTGCAAAGGGCTCCGTTCAGCCGCCGCCCCTTGCAGTCCTTGCCGCGGAAGGCCAGTGTGAGGTGCACCGCATCCTCGAACACCGTGAACGCAATTTGCATGTACGAGTGGTTAAGGAGTACCTCATCCACTGGGCCGGTTGTGGACCTGACCACAATACTTGGGAGCCACAATCGCGAGTGCCACCTGTAGCAATCGCTGAGTATTGGGAGGAATTGGCTGCCCGTTGAAACCGACGTGCCCTCGGGAGTACCACCCCTTCACAAACCCCCTTGAGAGGATAACGGCACATGCCCCTAGGCTCATTATTGGCTCACTCCAGGTAGCTTGTCACGGGGACGCCTGGGCACCTATCGCGGGGATGCTTCTCGTAAAGGGGGAAGAAACGTGACCAACATGTTTTCTCTTGGAAGGTTGAACTACCTGTTAATGTTATTGTGCCAAATCCTGATGTTATTATCTCCATTCACTGGCACTGTCACCACGATGATGAAGGGTCGTCTGTAACTCCATCACAAAAGTGCACAACGAATCGAGGGCGGTTCGTAGCTAAAGGGGGATGAATGTAACACGATGTTTTTTTAACAAAAGATATAAATTAAAAGCCAAGACAGCCTGGCGCAATCATCGCACAATTTTGCCAGGCTGGGTGACCTGTTCCGCGACCAAAGCTTGGAGGTCGCGTGATGCTTGACGACAACGCGTCAAGAAACAACTTCTTGCCATAATGAAAAAATAAAAAAGTGCTTAGTGATAAATTCATCATGGAGACATCCACCGTTCTTTCTAAACACAGTATGGAAATAATTAAAACAGTAAAATACATCATAACTTTTAAGCAAAGCAACGACGTAGCTTCGAAAGGCGCGTCGAGCCATGACGACTCGGGCAAGGAAAGACAACCCCGACAAGGAGGATGGTCATTCAATTTTACAATGCGAACTTTTCCGAGCTCACCGAGACCTTTCGATGCTAAGTCCTGACTTCCGCGTTACAGTTTGACGTCAATGAGCCCTGAATTCCAAAATTGGAACTCAGGACGCACCTCAGTCAGAGTGTGTTTGATGCGGTATCCTTTCGGGTACGTGTTGATTTACCAATTGTTCCATTTAACGAATTCAGCTGCTTCTCTCAATGTAAAATTGTGAGTGGCATATTTTGTATAGACAGGAAAGTGTACAATGATATCAATTAAGACAAAAAAATAACTCCTATAACATTTCAACGATCCATTCCCCTTCCGAGGTACATCATGTTAGCTCAAAATACCCCTTCATGTCGGGGTCTTCTATTCCAACACAATGTACCCCGCGGGACACCGCAATGTTCAACAAGGCCTCATGGTAAAAAGGTGAAGGTTTAAAATACACCGGTTCCCATCGTTTCGCTTGACAGATTAGTGGTGTCCATAGTGGAAAACGGAAAGATGGCGGTGTTCATAGTCGGAAACAGAAAGACAGCGGTGTCCATAGTCGAAAACGAAATGACAGCGGTGCCCATGTTTTTTATTGTGCGAGCAAAAACAGAAAAAAAAAGGGACAACTATACTCACGCCCTCAAAGCCGGACTTTGCCTACTTCGAGGGGGAAGTGGGCGGTGCTGACACTGGCCTCACCGATGTCAGAAGCAACCCTCTCGCGATTTTTGGAGTTTGCAAGTGTGAACTCCAAAACTTGTGCGTTTGCATGCGCCGCATCTTGCACCCCCCCCCCCCCCCCAAATATCCGACAAACCCCCTAGTTGAACTGGGGGGTTTGGATTTTATTGTTTTACTTGCCCGGGTACTTGCCGGGTCCTGCAATAGCGAGGCCCGGCACATCTCCTTTCTTTTATCTCAGTGTGTGCTGCATGTCGCAAACCCCTCCAATATCCAGAAAACCCCCTAGTTACACTGGGGATTTTGACTTGCCCGGCAGGTCCCCTTTCTTCTTTTACAGCGTGCGCCGCATGTCGCAACCCCCCCTCCCCTAATATCATGCAAACCCCCTAGTTACACTGGGGGGTTTGGGTTTTTTTTTTAACTTGCACGAGCACCTACCGGGCCTCGCAGTAGTAGGGCCCGGCAGATGCTCTTTCTTCTATCACAGCGTGCGCCACATCCTGCAAACCCCCCCAAACCCTCGACAAATCCCTAGTTAAAATGGGGGGTTTGGCAGGGTCATCGCGAGCTCGCAGGGAGGTTTCGCGACAAAACCAGTCCTGCGAGCTCGCGATGAAGGGCGAAGTTCAACGTCGCCCTCGAAGTCAAAATCCATGTCAAATCTGTTAAATACATGAAATATATGTCATTCGTTCCTGTTTTCGCTCGCACAATAAAAAACATGGGCACAGCTGTCATTTCGTTTTCGACTATGGACACCGTTGTCTTTCCGTTTTCGACTATGGACACCAGCGTCTTTCCGTTTTTGACTATGGACACCGCTGATCTATCGAGCGAAACGATGGGTATTTTACAGCACCGTCCAAAGGTGAACTCTGGGATAGAAAACATATAGGTGGGATGAATCATAAATAAACTTCCAAAGAAGGGAGGATTTACGATGCTGTTCTCCGAAACAAGGGTACCTAGATAATTTCTAGGTTAAGTTGACATGGGGGCACGGGTTCGCACCTAGTCCCAACGCGAGGACCCGCATGGCTGGATCCATCAGCGCCGGAGCCCTTATTCGGGCGGCGATCAACATGAGGGCCTGCCGTTTGCCGGCCGCATCTCCAGATAGCCGGGCTGCTACCGGTGCCGCTTTGTTGGACGACTGCTCACCCAACAGGCTCTCATTCACCGTGATCATTTTGTAAGACGTGACCCCTTGTTTGACAAAAGCATGAGAAACAGACAAACTTAGTGCAATTTTCAGAGTTGTTTGTGAAATAGGTACTAGACATCTAAATCAACCACATTACTTGGTCAGTCTCTTCTTTGGACGTTGCCTAACCAAACAGGTTTTGCAAGATCTAGCATAAATATTTTAGTAAAAGTGCTCATCACCGTTCTTTTGTCATGTGTGACCCTAGTATACCCCAACCTCAAAACAAAGAGCCTTGTGCGTCCCCGGCGCAAAACAACAAGCCTAAATGGCCCCTGGCTTGGCATAATAAGCCCCACATGTCCTTACTTTAGAACAATAAGCCCCTGGCCCTTTTCCATGCTAAAATAGTGACACGTGTCGCTGTTAGACCATGGAAAACATGGTCGTGCAACTCTAGGTCGCTGTCCTCATGATCCTGCAGAGGTTGGGGAGGAGTGCAATGACATGGGAATGTTGGTCTACGTCCATCAGCCCGCATTTTCATCTTTGCATGGGCTCCCTCCCAATCCTCCTCCCCTCCCCCCTAACCCCGTACCCCCCAGGTTCGATCGCAACACTCGTGATCATTGGCTGCGATCGCATGCGGGGATGATTGTTGGGGAAAGAAAAAGAGAGGGAGTCTCACGATGGAATTGCAACCATTCTAGCCGACAGACTTTGACCACAATCGTCTGAAAAAATTTGGACTTTCATTGTAGCACTTGTGTCTCCAACTTCTACACAAAGGTCATCTTCGAAATTCATTAAATGACGTCCATAGCTTGTTGGAGTGGTTTTTCCCTTTGTGTCACTCTAAAGAAAATCGTCATCAACAACCCATGTAGGAAAACTCGATTAATTTGAGGCCTTGAAGGCCCATTTCTGCTTTGACCTTGGCCCCTCGTTGTAGGTCCCAAAAGAGGGAGGTTAAGATCTCAAGCTCGTGTGTAGCGTGGCAGTGCCACGCCGACCTGGCGAAGGAGCCACGTGGCTCGAGCGGGGTCACTTGGGACTGTGGGCGCTGAGACAGGATGGCTTGAGGTTCGGTGAACCTCAAGCACCGCGGTTTTGGCCTAGTCGGCCAAGGCTTCCGTCAATATCCATTACATCGTGAGTTCGCATGAATTTTTCATGTAAGAAAATTGAAGTTCACACTAAACCAACTTGACTTTTACTTTTCATACAACGGGGCGGCATCATCACGTGCAAGACACATCAAGTGATTTCGTGTGGACGTGTTTTCTTCTCTCACTCTCTCGCGCTTGTCCTCTTCCATTGTCCTTGCCTATCCTATGAAGCAAGAGGAGAAGTCGGGTTCAAGAGCTCAAGGCCACCCGAACCTCAAGGTCTCACGTCCTCTTGGCCACCAACTCAGGTGCCAGCTCGATCGGCGGCCAGCATGTGGCCGGCCGTCCAGCCAGCAAGCTGCCGACTGGCCTGGGGCCAGCAAGGGGCTAGCCGTTGGCCAACCCTCATCATGGCAAGGGGTGGTTGCTGACCACCCCATGCTACTCCAAGAGGGAGGGTCGAACTAGCCCTCCCACTACATTCCTCCCCACTTTTTTAGAACTGTCTTAATCTATGCTAAAAAGGTAGGGGTGCTAGGTAATGGGACATCAACATTGTATAAGGAAGAATGATAATTTGAGTTAAGAGTTAAAACATGAGCATGTGCATGGAATTTTCACCTAAGCTACAACTTGTCAATAAGCACAATGAGTGACCTTTGCCCTTCAAGCTAGAGTGTTCACGCAAAAACCATGTGAGGCATCCTCAACCTCCTCTGCTTGTTCCTCCATGTGTTTCCCCCACCAGGAATCTTGTTCAGTATTTGCGTGTTCATGTGGTGCATGATGCACCACGTCGATTTTTGCGAGCTTCCACCTTGCTCTTGCAGTCCTTGACCACACCAATGGACAAGCAAGATTTAGACTCCCATATGTTATGTGCAGGCCCACAACTAGCCCAACGAACAAGATATTTCCTCGCAAATCAAAACCAAAGTGTATAGTCTTGGTCCCGGAGTAGGCAAATGACATTGTATTGAATATTTGTAAAAGGTAATGAAACTGGTAGTTATTTCTACACTATATAGGGCCAACAGGTTCACATAGAAAAACATCATGTATCTTCATATTTGACAGAATAAACAATTGGTATGCCACTTGCCCTATGCAGTAAATGATGGAAAACGAATCAATCCACTTCAATAGAAGTTCCACGTCCTTGGCAACTTAAGCCGAAGGTTCTTAGTGAAAAACAATATATTATCCCCGATGTCAAACAAAACATCTTACAACTTTTGTTTTCATATGCCTTTCATCGTTACCAAGTCGCTTGAAGGGGACTCTTCACCTCTTTTCACGAGGAGTCTAAGGGCTTGGCAAAGGCTTGAATAGAAGGAATCTGTTCCTCTTTGTTCCCATGCTTCAGCAATGAAGTGAACACCACTAGATGCAGATGACTTTTCAACACAAATGATGTGAATTACGTGGAATCATTCACCGAATTGTTTGCTGTTAGTTATGCTCGTGCTAGAAAATTTTTCAATTCGTTCATTGTGGAGTCTACGTACATGCGGACTATTTAATCTAGCGGGCGATTCATGTGCTCTGCTTGTGCGTGATTTTGAGGGTGAAATAATGCCAATTTTTATGCCTATGGAAGTATTTCCGCATATTTTTTCATAAATTACTAGCAAAAATTCTATCTCAGTCAGAGATAATATGAAATAGCACGTACTGGTACGTTACGGCACCTTGGAAGAAGAGACGAGTGATTCCCTTTGCATGCACAATAGTAGTAGTGACAGTGAAACATGTCACCTTTGTTACATGATCAACAACCACTAGTATTGCATCATGGCCATGAGTCATGTCCGGGAGACGGGTGATAAAGTCCATGCTAACACAATGCCATGAAGTTTGAGGGATGTGAATTTTTTAGAGGAGTCTAGCAAGTCCGTCACCTCTGTACCATTCGTTGGTACCATCGTGACTTGTAGAATCCTGTCCTTTTTGCGTGTGTCAGGTGGCTTTTGGGTCCTCGCCTCGAGGGCCACCCACCACATGACATCTGTTTACTCAACTCTTGTGTTGTTAGGTCATGTTGGATTGGTCTACTTTGTTCACATGGAGTCTGGTCAGCTGCTTTCTCTGTAGGACATCAGCGTCGTTCACTTCGTGGGTTCCAGTGGTTTCATGTGCTTACTTGACGTGTTATATGTGTCCTCTTCTGAGCTCAACCTGCTGTCGGTGACGTCCTTGGATGATCAAAGTATGGATTTGTCTCCAAGTCATGGTGTTGGCACTTTCCGTTTTTACTCCTTCGGTCGTGTCATCTTGCGTGGGTTCAAGGGTGAAAAACTATATTGTGTAATGTTGCTTGCCTCCTCTACTGGCTGCCCTTACCCACGTTGCTCCTTTCATGTCACCTGACCATGCTTGCCTCTTTCATCATCGTCTTGGCCATTTGTACACGGATATTATCACCAGGATGTTGTGCCTTCAACCTTTTTTTCCTTTCTTCCTCCAACTTTCCCTTTTCCTGCTCCTTGGACTATCTTGATTGTTTCTAGGGAAAGATGAATCGTTCCGCCTTTCCCTCTGAGTCTCAATACTCCCATCCCCTTAATCTGGTTCATGCTGATGTAATGGACCCATTGCCTCATGACCTCCTTGGTGACATTTATAGGCAATGTCGTGTGCCTCACGGATGACTTCTCGCGGTTTCATTGGATTTGATCTCTTCATCAAAAGATGGATGCATGTCCTTCCATTGAGCCCTTGCTCATTTAGGCTGAGCGTGAATAGCATCACTCTCTGGAGGCTTTTTGGAGTGATCACGGTGGTGATTTTCTCTAGGACCCTCTGCCAACCTCCTTGGGGGGTGTGTCTGGTGACCTCGGCTCCGTTCACACCCCAACAAAACAGTGTCCCTGCAAGCTACAACCTTCTTTGATGGCATGTTTTCTATGTCTTGGCTCCCCTCCTTGTTTGTGTTTGAGGCCCTTAGCTACCAAGGTCTGGAATGACATCCTCCATGGCCTCCTTCTCCGCACACCCTTTGAGAGATGGCATGGGCATCGTGTTGGTATCAATCTTGCTCGGGTCATGAGCAATGTCACATGTCTTTGGCTTTCTGATGAACTTATTGATGAAAAAATCTCTCTCGGTTGCGGGAGGATGTCACTCATGTTGCTCCCAGAGCTGCTTCTCATCATCCCTCATGCTCCGTTCTTGCTCGTGAGTCAGACCCTTCTTCACGTCGTCTTTATTGCCTGCTTAGTCCGTAGTTCGGACATAGTTTCCTCCCTATTCACATCCATTATACCATCACCGTCAGTGTCTCTCTATCACTCTTCTGAGGCTCCATCAAATCCAGTTGCCCATATTGTGTCCAGTCTAGTCAACACTCCTCCAGTCCATGCGTTATCTTTTCCAGACTTGGCCTTGGACCATACCAGTTCTGCACCTATGTCTCCATCTGTTCGTGCCAAGCGTCTTCAGGCGCTTTTGTGCACTCTGTGACCAGTTCCTTCACTGCCTCGAGCTTCCTGACTTTGTCTCAGGCCGAACCAGCCCCAGTCACACCGACGAGCATGAACGCACTTGGTCTGGCCACTGGTGGAGTCCATACCAGCCCGGCTCTCGGCTAAGATCTAATTTTGCCTGAGCATGAGCGTGCTTTGGAGGTAGCTGCGCTCGGTAGTGTCATTAGGAACATTATGTGGCTAATAGGTCAGATCGCTTTAAAAGAAAGTCTATGGCAGGCTGTACGTCTTTCTTCGGTTCTCGGTTCAATTTCACCTTCAACCCGTGTGGTCGTATCTCAACCCTCAGCTTGGTTGGGTCTTGTCCACGCACGTCGACACACCAATATAGGGCAAACTGCTACAACAGTGGAACGAGCATTGAGTGGACTTGGTTGGATTCTCGACACAAGCGCGACTCGCCATATATGTGGCGGGAGGGCCACTTTGGGCCTCCCTCCTCTTGGTCGATAGGGGTGGTTAGACACCACCCCTCACCACGGTGAGGGCTGGCCGGCGGCCAACTCTTTGCTGGCTGCCGACTGGCTGGCTGCCGGCCAGCTGGAATGCTGGCAGCCGGCCGGCCGGTCACCTGACCGGTCCGCTGACCGGTCACCTGACCTGCCGGCCAGCTGGAATGCTGGCAGCCGGTCAGGTGACCAGCCGGCCATCGGCCGGCCACCTGCTTGCCGTCGATCGAGCTGGTCACATCAAAGGGAAGGTGGCATACTATGAGGAGCTGGCAGAGCGCGAGACGTGGTCCCGCCGGCATCGTGAGACTCCAGGATACTATCCTGGAGAAGACTATAACTTAGCAGCCGATTACGCTCGTGCAGAGGAAGCCAAGGCTGCGTCTGAAATGATGAAAATGATGCCTTCAGCCTCATTTGATTTTGACAGTCTTCACCTGCTCATCATGCCAGTTGACGATGATCAGTACTGTAGGAAGAGCTGCGGTGAGAGTGCACTGCTCTCCAAGCCGCTCTCACAGCACAGCGTAATGCAGAAGAAAAACTGCGCACTAGACAGGGTGACCAGGAAACATTTGCTGACCACATAGCAGACCTGGTCCTCAACCGCTTACAGCCTGCACTATGCCTACGCTATGTGCCCTCCGCTACTACTGCTGCTGGCATTGCTGTTGCTTTCTCCACCTTATCCGCTTCTGTACCCAATGCCTCTCGCTCTCTCACTTTTGACCCTCTCGCCATTGTTGCTGTTTCAAGCGCAGCTGCCGCCAAGGCACTCGCGTTGCCCCCACATTGTAAGCCTTTCTTTGACTCAGTACCTCCTCATTTCACCTCTAACCTCATCTTCTCTTCTCGGAAAGTTTGCTTCAGTGTATGGGCACAAGGTGAACAACTCTGGGAATACAACCACAAGCCTAACCCCTCAGCAAACCCACCTTTTGTCCCAACCGATGCAGAGTCTGCACGTGCTGACCATGCTCTCATCCGTGCTAATGATCTAATGATCTCCCTGATGAGATCGGGTCCTACAATGCTGAAACCGCACACCTCATGCCACCTGACCCCATTGGCTCTTATACTCTCATTTAGCGTCGCACCACTGTCAGAGGCCACGCCGCCCAGAGTTTCCTCACTGTGCAATTCAACACGTTGTCTACACGTGCTGATGAGACCGCGGATGCCTCTTGGGCCCACAGTCTCCGTGTTCCGCGTGATCTTGGCAAGGTAACCCCTGGACGTCTCCCTAGAGTTATTTCTATCATCAATGGCCTCATCCTTGAACTGTTCGACATCTTCAAGAAGGTGAAAGCATCCGAGCTCGAGAGTCCTCCATCCGAGCTGGTACCCGCTGACGTCACACCCGCATTGGTGCCCTCTGGGAGTTTATTGTCCAGTGCCTCACTAACTAGTGGATCGTCACCTAAAACAAACGCATCCATCGTGCGGCTTTCGCAGGTGCTACCACTTCACTCCCTTCTTCCTCAGCCTCGTCCACCTCATCGTCCTCACCCTCCACACTGGCCACCTCTCTTCTCATTCAGGAGAGAGGGGGGGTGGTGGTGGTAAGGATAAGGGAAAGGGTTCCAGCGGCTCTGGCACTAGTGGTTCGTCCGGCCGTGTCAAAGGGAAGGGGTTTGGCGGCTCATCCTATTCCACGTCCACCTCCAGCATCGTCACGTGCTGGAACTGTGGCGCTACAGGTCACTCTGCACCAAAGTGTCCAGTGCTGCTGAACAACAAACAGCTTGCGTCGGCTATGCAATTGCACTGGGCATGCACCTCCAGTAGCTCTGGGAGCTCTTCTTGCGCCACCTCATCTACAGCTCCTGCCAGCCATTGTCCGCTGGTGTCCAACGATGCAGCAGCCTGAAGCACTGTTGCAGAACCACCTCCACCTCCTCATCTCTGGGGATAGCCCTCAGGGTATGGAGGACCTGTCTACTATGGCCCTCCCACCCGTGCATGGAATCCACCCTCGTGGGCCTCTCCCATCTACTCATCTCGGCGCTCCTCCTCTAATGTTGTCATCATCCCTGACTCGCCTCAGGATGGTCGTCAGCTGGACGCTACCCTCTCCCACACCGTTCACTAGCGTCATCTCCGTGATAAGGGAGGTGAGAGTGGGTCTACGGGGTCGGAGTCACGTGCGTATGTTGTTGATTGGGCCTTGCGTGGTTCTGTGTCTGGTCACGTCCAGGGTTGTCTCCTTGCTGATGTCTTGTGGATTGAGGAGTGGCAATCTGTCCGCTTACCTTGTTGTCTTGTTGCCAGAGTCCTCAGCCTCATGCTACCGTTGTCGCAGTCAGTCGTGATCCTGCCACTGCTCGTGTTTTGTGCGGCTTATGGATCCTTGAATCCGGAGCCACCCATCACATGACTTTGTCGTGCTCCTCGTTTGTCTCGCTTGGTCTTGTTGGCTCTGTCTGCTTTGTCCACAATGGCTCCGGCCAACTTCTTCCTCTTCAGGAAGTCGGGCTCGTCCACTTCATCGGGCCCAGAGGAGAACTGTTGTACGTTCCCTTCCTTGAGTTGAGTGTTCTCTTTGTTATGTCACTCGATGACTAGGGCATGGACTTCTCCTCTAGCCACAGCATTTCCTATGTTTCTCATCGCTCTTCAGGTTGCATGTTACTGTAGGACACCTGCTGTGATTGCCTATTCCGTGTTCCCTCCTTCGAACCTGCCCCTACAAATTCTGCTCATGTTCACGTGGCTCGCTCTCTCTCCCTGCACACATGCAGGTGTTGTACCGTTGCTTATGCCACATTCACAATACCGCACCTGACAGTGTGCTTTGTGTTTCTTCCTGTGGATGGTCTCAATGCTGTCACCTTTCATGCTCCCTGTCCTACTGACTGTCTCAATTGTGCTCAAAGCAAAATGCATCGCTCCATGTTCTTCACATCTGAGTCTCGCACTTCCTATCCCCTTGACCTTCTGCACGCTAATTTCATGGGGCCTCTCTCTCATGTGGCTTTGGGGGGGTTGGTCGCTATGTCCTTTGTCTCACTAATGACTTCTCGTACATGCGTTGGCTCTTTGCTCTCAAGTAAAAAAATGATGTTTGCTCCACCCTTGATTTCTGACTCCCTCAGGCTGAACTTGCCTGTGGTTGTTCCCTTTGTGTCTTTCGGTGTGACAGTGGCGGGGAATTCATGGGACCCACTGCTCGTTTCCTTGTATCCCGTGGGGTGTGTATGGAGCCTATGGCTCCCTTTACACCTCAGCAAAATGGGGTCTATGAATGCTGGCATAGGACCCTCGCTGACGGTGTCCACACCCTTCTTAGTGCCTCCGACCTTCCTCCTCCTTCTCCTTTGAGGTCATGTCCTATATTTCTTGGGATTGGAACCGTGATTCCCAAGGTCCTCTCCCTCGTCATGTCACCCCGTTTGAGGGTTGGTATGTCCCTCGTGGTGACCTTCGTCTTGCTCATGTCTAGGGCTGTGTCATTACTGTCTGGCTTCCAATGGACTTTCGTAGCAAGAAACCCAGTCCCCGTGCATGTCTATGCACCTTCCTTGGGGTCTTTGCCATATCCAAAGCGTGGCGCTTCTAGGACGCCGTCCGTGCCCGCGTTGTGCAGTCCCACGATGCTCTCTTCTTTGAGGATGTTTTTCCTCGCGACTTGTTACGTGTCACTCCACCTCTTCCCAGTCCTCGCTTCGTCGGCTTGGGGGGGGGGGGGGGGGGGT
>SZWC01002048.1:0-15557 GCA_023375785.1 Penium margaritaceum | reverse complement strand
CTGCTGCTGCTGCTGCTGCTGCTGCTGCTCCTCCTCCTCCTCCTCCTCCTCCTCCTCCTTCTCCTCCTCCTTCTCCTCCTCCTCCTTCCCCTCCTTCCTCTCCTGCCCCTCCTCCCCTTCCTCCCTCTCCTCCTCCTCCTCCACCACCATACAGTGGAGGAAGATAAGGGTCTAGCGTCGATGTCATCGCCGCTGTCGCTGAAACACCCCCTCTAGGCCAGTAGGCACTGATGCTGCTGCTATACCCGCCGTCTGGCGACGATCCTGTAGCGCCGGCTGCTGCTGCTGCTGCAGGTTCTGCGGGAGCGGCGGCAGGCGTTCCAGCGCCAAAAGGACCGTGTGGATTCCAGGTCCTCAGCTTCTTAGATGCGCCGCCGTACATTGCCCCGCCTTGCTAAAAGGGGAGGTTGCTGAGACGGCGGATGGCGAATTTCGGCGAGGATGTGATTCAATGAATTACAAGAATGCAAGAATTTACACTGGAATTCAATCGTAGCTGCGGCACATTTACATCTAGAGCCCGCGGTTCGGAACCTCCCTTTTGCGTCGTGTCCCTTCACCCCGAGCGGCTCGAATCCGCGGCGTGGCACGGTTTCGAACCGTCAGGGCATCATCGCGTCTGCCTCACATCGTGGCCCCCCGACGATGGTCATTTTTTTTTCGTCGCAAGTAAAGGTGGTAACGCGGCGACCTACACACCTCGTCGCTGCTGTCGCCCTTGCTCCTACTGCTAGCCCTCGCTGCTGCTGATCGTCGCTTCTTGTTGCTCGCCGCTGCTGGTCGGCGCTGAGCACGTGCGTTGCGGCTTTCCCTCGCCGATGCGTCTTGCCCCTGCACTGCGACTGCAGGTCGCCGCTGCCGCCGCAACTCCACTGTTCTTGACGGCTCTTGCCTTGCAGCACGCCCTGCCTCTGCCTTCGCCGGAATCGCAACGATGGCCCGGGTAAAAGATACTACGTGTCGCTTCGTTCGCGTTAACCAAAACACTGTTGACACAGGATCATTCTAAATTTCAAGGGCGAACTCCAACTAGCGTTCCCAGCGCACAATTAGCACATCACCGACTCTCTCCATTAATATGCCATAACTGAAATTCAAGTACTCTAATCTGAAATTTGAAAGCCAGAGATGAACAGGTGGAAGTTGTATTTCTTACTGGCATGAAATGTTTGCAAACGAAAAGTGTTGAAACTATTGGGCGCATACATACAATTACACTAAACAACGTAAGGCATACGTGAGCTTTTGGGTGCTCGAAGCAAGCAACGCGTGCGACACCACATCTAAAGAGGTTATTTCCAAAAACTCCACCGAGAAGCTTAGGGTATTTTGGGCGTATCAAGAATCCATAGAGAATTCCAACAAACGATAGCAAAATATCCAATACGGTTTCTGACAATTCATTCATTCTTCTAGAAAGAAAGTGAAAGTATCACATCTTCTTGACAGGAAGACTAAAGCTTAGGGCAACTCGAACTAACTTCCCCACCTAAAAAGCATATAATTCCGTATTTCTTTGCAATGTGGGCCATTAATTTTATGAATTAGCAACCCATGTGTACACTTTAAGGACTCATGTACTTCAAGGATGAAACACCAAGGTCGAACACAATGTGATAAATAGATTGGTGGTGGATAAGAACATCATTCATCTGTACATTGATGTCTTGAATATTTTCATGAAATTCCAAGCTATAATGGTATGTGCTGAAACCATACCACTTGATAAAATACTCTTTTGCTTTTTCTCATCATTGATTTTGAGGATGTTCTTGAGCTTATACTCCATCCCATATTTTACTTTCAAAGTTTGTGGAAAAGCATGTAGTTTCCACGGAAGTTTTTCCTTCATTCTTAGTAAAGTTGAAGCAAAGAACTTGGAGTTCCACACTGATACCAATAAATTTACGTAAATGGAGCTTAACAACAAAAGGTATCCCGTATTCTGAATGAAAAATAGAGCGTAACCATAATGAATTAGAATTTCCAAAATGCTTCACTTGAATCTTATTAATAGGCAACATAAGCAAGTGGGAATAACAAATGATAAGCTTCATTTTTTTCCAATGGCTGTTCCCAAATCGATTCATTCTTCCTAACAATTTTAGAAGCATGTGGCATGTCGTATCATAGATGCTACAGAAGTCCCACCCCTAAATGAAACTTTCTACTATGCCTTGAACAAAAAACAAAACCCGAGTTTTAAGTCATTTATGATAAACAACCTCTAAAGGTATTTTTCTCATGGTTAGGGATGTCATAGAATTGTGTGCAAGCTAAGCCGCTAGTGACTTCAACGACAAATAATTTGCATGTGACTTGCAGATAGTTGTCTGAAGCTTAATGAGCATGTAGTTGATTTGGTTGGATTTCTTCTAAATCTCAAGATGTAATTTCATTTACATGTTAATCCAAGGGTTGTAGCGGATCATCATTATTTCAAATATAAATGTATCAAAGCCTTCATTTCTAATTGTTAGTGATGAAGCAGGAATATTATTCAAAAGGAAAAAACAAAACAAAAACATTGTTTAGTAATACCATCATTCCTCCCTTAACATTAAACTTTCAAATGGATTATTTCAAGTGGGGTACCTTCGATTACTTGTCAACCACCAACCTTCTTCTACTAATCCTTCCCAAGGACACTCAAAACTACGTCATAAAGTTCACAAATATATATATATATATATGTCCATGGTTTAATGCAATTGATATTATGCCAAGAAATCCCAAAGGTTTTTTATCAATAACATTGATACCAAGTGCATGCATTCTAATAGTTTGGAGGATTTTTTTGTGATACCTAAAAAACATTTTTATTATGAAATTTACTTCATATCAATGTACCAGCCAATGTTTCCATGTGGGCCAATTTCAAGGCACATCAACTACATATTTGACAACTCTTGGTTTGGTGGAACATAATGCAGTTCGCTATCCATAGATGGTGTGCTTATTTTGACCATCCACTCTAGTTGTAGAATCAATCCAATTTCTTTTAACACCTTTGTAGAGGATGGTATAATTGAAACGAGCCTTTACAAATTCCATCATTGAATAATGAAAAAGCTTCAATTGTGTTGCGAGTTTCAATAATTGAGTACGTCATTTTTTGTAGGATATAAATATTAATGATTTTTAATTTTAACATATATCCTAAATTATATACATTAATGCTACCAAAATTACCAATTTAACAAATATTTTATATTTTAATTGTTTTGATTTAGTCTTTAGTTCACCTAAAGGCCAATTACATTATGTGAAATGTATTTTAAAGGTTGAAATAATTCAACAACTTTCAGAATGAGAAAACTTTGATCTGGTTTTAATCAGTTATTATTAGAAAATGGGATGGAATGAAAGCACAATCATGTAATCCACACCAATTTTAAAACATTGACATCACCTATGTTTATTAGAAATATTTGCATTTCACCCACTTTAAAATTACACCCATCTCTTTCTCATCCATCAAAATCTATCCAGGGCTCATTATGTGGCCCAAATACTTAATAAATGGCCAAAACAGCGATGAATTCAAGATTGTGATATATTGAAGGTGCCTATTCTAGAACTATGGCATGCTCCGTTAAACAATAGTTTCCTTCAAGCTATTGTAAAAAAATTCATTTGGGTCCAGATAATTTTTTTATCATCATATTGTTAAAGATCCATGCATCATACATCCATGAAAGATCTTTCCAATTGTAACAAAAGAATATAATGGTGAAATAGTGTAGGGATTGCATTATTCCGAGATCCTCCATAAAATGTGAATACATTTCATTCTTAAATGTTCATTTTGAATAATATTTTGATGATTATAATGTTTAAAAAATTTCCTCCTCTTAAAGAACACATGATTAGTTGTTGATGTTGATGTTTTCCAACACACGATAATTCACATAAATTCCTAGTTAACTCGTATTTCTCCTTACAAATGTTATGAGAGATGCATAGGTTAACATTGCAATGAAGTAAAAAACTTAAAAAAATATTGAATTTTGGATTTCAATCTTTGCAAACCACTAGGAAGAGTTGTTTCCTCGACTTTTCTAGTGTGATAATGCTGTGAGGTTAGTTGATGTATTAGCAAGTAGGCATTTCAAATAAAGAGCAAGGGTTAGGCTACAGAGACGAACGAGGTCTTACAAGCCCAAATAGCTTATAATATAGAGAAAGATAAAATCTCATGACCATGTAGCATAAACCTCTTTCATGGTGCATGATGTGTGACATGCAACATTGTCAATTTCTTCTCAAACCATCCCACAACCACTACGTTTGCAACAGTCATGCGCAAACACATGCAAATGGAACATAATAAAAAAATTAGATGATGATTATCAATAAAAATGCTACAATTGGTTGCATGTACGGATGTACCACCCAATTTGCTATACATGATCATGTTAAAATTGATATTGGAGAGTAGTGTGTGTTATGCGTCTATGAAAACTATTCGAGTTCTCGAAAATTTCAAGACTACTCTTGTGACCATATTGTAGTACAATGCATGACATAGACAATTCACACTCACATAACAAATGGTTAAGTCGCACCACTTAAAAAACCCCAGGCATAGACACAACATACTAAGCCATGTGTAATGCATGTTTGTTCCCTACTTGCCACTACACCACAAGGTAGTATTTCCATCTTTTAGGAGCATAATGTTCTTGATAGCTTCTTTGAGGACTTATTCCCAAATCTTTCTTTAGATAATGGTCAAGAACCATTAAACACCACCGTGGAAAGCAGTGCCTAAGGTAAATTTTGGAAACAACATGTCACACCACTCGTTTAGCCATGTGAAGGACACTTGTTGAAGGACACGAAGATAATACTATAAGAATGTGGACATCGAAGGGGATAAAAAGTTGTGTTTTGTGGCTATTTAAATCAAATAAGCAATGAGGCACGTGTATAAAATCATTTCTACCATCTCTCACATCTATTTTGCATCATCCACCTTAAAGAAATCCTTCTCGGCAGCAGTGATGGGGATGGAGGCTATGAGAACTGCACCTAAGAGGTTAGAAAACTACTCCCCTTGAACGCTGACTTAGCGTGCCTTTTCTAGCAAGATAATTCATGAAATATTATCACGTATGACTCCCATTCCGAGGAACACATTAGCATGAGCAAGGTAAATCATTCTATATGCAACTAGAAGGATAACCTTAGCCTTGTTCACAATATTTATTGAAGGAAACGTGCTTTGTAGGTCGCACATGTAAAACAAAATGGTTTTGAAACTCTTAGCAATCCCTCTTAAAATGAGAGATAGGCTTGTTTCTGTATACATAAAACCAACACGTGTTGTTGTGTGTCGTTGATCTTCTAGTTCTAACACCTTGATGAAGTTCTATAAAGCCTTACACAAGTGTCAAACCTTTCTTTAATCTCAAAGTGAGGTGGTTGACCCATTTTTGTTCCTCCTCCAGGCTGCCATAATGTGATGTGATATTCACATCCATCTAGTGGAGCTCCCTCTTATAGTGGTCAAAAACTCTAAAAGAGGTGTGAGCGATGGTAATATGGAAAATGGTTGTCACTATGTCAGTCATATCCACACCATAATAATTTGAGAACCTGTTGCGTAAGGAAATTTAGAGGATGCAAGAGAGTTAAAGAAAATTGTGTTACGATATTTCTTAACAAGCGTTAGATCATGTGTGTGAGAGGAAATGGACACGGGAACTAAACCAGATTTAAAAAGGGACTTGATGATGCCATATGATCATGTGTGCTAAAGATGATTAACAATGGCAATACGAGGAATTATGCAATATGTGACTCACACTTGTAAGGGATCTTGCATGCTATAGGGGGCAACATTTGATATAAGGTTAGGTATGTCACATGGGAATGACATAAAGAAGAGATCAAGTGCCCCAAAGGGGACCAATAAGGCTACTAGATGCACTTAGAAGATTCTTTGATTGTTAATTGTCGAAGTTTATACCACAAGTTCGTAGGCTCATAGAGACACATCCGTTGTAATAAACTCCCTTATCCATCAAGGAGAAACACACATGGGAATTTGGTTAGTAGAAAATTACATAATGGTGTAATGTTGTTTTCCATGAGAGCCTTCGCTAGACTTTGATCAACTCAATTATGTCATGGTATCTAAAAACATTGATTTTTTAATGATTGAATTTCCTTGAAAAGTTTTTAATGTGAAACGTTTTTTCAGACATTACATCTTTGATTGACACAAAGGGATAGATTTTTGTGTTTCAAACCATCTCATTTCCTTTTCATTATGATAACGATTTTACATAATACTCCATTTATAAAAGAAATGACATGTTTATTTTGAGATCAAGATTAAAACGTAGATTTTAAAAGGGAGATCATTTGTGAGAAATGAATTTGGATATATTAAAAATATGTACAATGCATTAATCTCATATATTAAGTTGTTTTATAACGTTTTCAGTTCTATATATAAATAGTAGAAGTTAATGTTATTTTTATTTTATATTTATGTTTATTTCCTTAATCAAAGGTTTCCACCATTAAACACATGTGAAATATTGTAGCGTTTCATTGTCAAAATGTCGTAAATCTTCGTTTCCTTTCTATATGGCAAAAACTATTATATCTGAAAGGAATTGTTGTATTATAATTATTCATCAATCCTTAGTTTATAAAGTTCAAGATTATTATTTTGTCGGCAATGTATTCCTAGCATGTTATAAGAAATTTGAAATCCTTCAAATTCTCCCAAAACTTAATTTCAATTATATAATTTCTAAAATAGGAATTTATTATACATATGCCTCTGTCAAAACATACATGTTATTACCAATTTGAAATTTATTCATCTTATTTCGGCATCTTTAGCCATAATTACTATATTATGATTTCGTAATTACTTCAATTGTGTACATATCTACGTTAAACAATTTCAGAAATTAGTTTTAGTGTTTTTTGAAATGTTTAGTTTTTTTAACCTTGTGAGCTATAAAAGTTTAGGTGAATTTATCACGCTTCCATTTGTTTCCTTTTTTGATCACCAAAATATCCGTTTAGGTGTGAAGTCATGTATTTATACTTCTACATAGTGTTACAAGTAAAATTGGAAATGATACTTGCATTACAATAGTTTTTTATTTGATTTGTTTTAGATAATCATATGTGTTTCAAAATTACATAATGATCTTTAGATTGATTGTATGTTCTAAAAATTATTGTTTTATGACATAAAAACTCATGATTATTTCACCTTTTTCATGAAACAAGAATATGTTATATTTAGAGATAGGTTGAGCTTACATTTCCTTGTATAATGTTTGAGTGGAACATCCAAGAACATGTTTCTCAATCGTTACCTTCCATGCCTAAGAAAGATAGTGTATAATTTGGAGAGTAAATTGAAAATTCATAAACATTGTGTGACAAAGTGACGATCAAGCTCATCAAAATTGGGGCTAGGTACGGAAAATGGCTATTGTGACCGGGTAAGGCTTTTCAATATGGTCCTTTTCATGAGAGCAAAATTGTGTTATAGATAGAATTGTGTATTTGTGGAGCTCAAGTGCTATGTTTTACGAGTGACTCGTGCTAATTCAACATGGGAGCCCTTACAAACCGTGCCTTGCCATGAAATGTGCCACGTGTTTAGTAGTTTTCATGAATTGGGGCAGGATAAGAGTTGCACGTGGTCCAAATCATGCAAGCGCAAAATAGACATGAACTGGGTGAGGAAGGCTAAATGATTGATGTTATTGAAGGATTTAGGAGTAATGTGTATCAATTTTACACAAATGGACAACGAATAATTTTTATTTGATCTAAATTTTGTTGTTCTGTTTCAATCATTTAAATAAATTGTATATTATATGTCAGTTCAGCTCATGATTTAATGCATGAATTTGTTTCATGGAATATACATGTACCTTATGTACAACGTTTTCACAAGAAAATATAATTGAATTATGTAGAGTTTAAATTAAAAATTTGATGTGATACTTTCAATGATGTTTCATGAAAATGTCATTTTGTTTTAATGGATTGATGGCTTAAAGAATTTTATGTAATCATCTCACTTCATTCCCTTGTCTTCTTTCAACATTTAGAATCTTTAATGTGTTTCCACTTTTCAATACTTTTCAATTCATGATAAGCTAAAAATATAAATCATTTCACCTAGTTAACTAATAACTCTTCCAATTTGTTATGTCTTTGTATCATATAATGTCCTTTGTTTTAGTTATTCCTTCAGAGATGAAAAGGGTTGCACGCACATTTTAATTTTGGGTAAATTGAAAACATAAAACAAGGTGGAAAAAAGGGACGCCAAAGATGGTAGTTTATAAAAGGATTTGTTGGTGGATTGGGGGAGGAACATGATCCAAATCATAATTTTACGTTTGCAATTTGCATGCATATTTCTTACTTGTAATAGTTTCCATATATGGAAGAACAAAGAACATTTTATGAAAAAAAATCATGAAGAATGCAAGAAACGTTGAGAAATTTAACTCTTTTGTAGAATTTTGACTCGCCATCCCTTCCGAAGGAAAGAAAAATGGACACACATGTATGATGCGTAATTTTAAAGGAAGACCAGGAATGAAAGTGTGACCATTTCATGAAGTTGTTCAAGCCTGTAATAAATCATATTGTGATGATTTTTCTATGGTATGCAAGCGTTTGAAAGGTAATTTATGCAATGGAAAAGAGGATATTTACAATTTAGTTCGTCCTTTCCATAAAAATGTACATGAAATTATACATGTACTTGCCACGGACATAATTCATGCATGATTTTATGATATTCTGCCTTATTCATAGTTAATTTCTGTATTTTTGGGGGTTTTTTTAAAGAGGAAACAATTTTATGATCACAAAAGGACTACTTGGGTTAATTTTCTGTTTTTGAATCGTGTCACTTGATACAACTTTAAAAATTGGTCGAGTGCTTTGGCTCGTATGACTTCTTAAAGTAATACAAAATATTAGAGAGAGAAGGAAACTATATCCATCTAAAACGAGTGCGAAGTTATTCATGAGATGTAGATATATTTTTTGCCCTCTGATTACGCAAATCATGTAACTGAAATTATGTAGATTAACAAGAAAAGACAACGATAAGGTACTGACCCAGAAAAATTATGATGGAGCCTTCCTCTCCTGGTTCATGTCCAGTTCGGTTCTGCGCGATTTGGACCAGGCGTGCACCTATTCCCTCTCTAATTTACGAGAACTGGTGGCCTACTTCGTGGCAGGGGACCCGTTTGCACGGGTCTCTTAGCTGTAAGAAGACGAGCCTAACGTCATTTTCGGCGCGCGGGCTGCTCAAAATTAGAAGGTCTTGGATGGAAAGGCCCCAGATAGAAAATATCGATTGTCAATATGTTGTCTAAGACAATAGAGTACTATGTCGTATCACGCACACACGCACATACACACACGTTTGCGCATTAGTGCACAGAGAGCGTGTGTGAGAGAGAGAAAGAGAGAGTGAGAGAGAGAGAAAGAGGGAGAGCACGAGCGAAAGAGATAGAGAGAGGAAGAGAGAGAGAGAAAGAGAGAAAGGGAGAGCGCGCGAGAGAGAGAGAGAAAGAGGGAGGGCATGAGCGAGAGAGAAAGAGAGAAAGGGAGAGCGCGCGAGAGAGAGAGAGAAAGAGGGAGGGCATGAGCGAGAGAGAAAGAGAGAAAGGGAGAGCGCGCGAGAGAGAGAGAGAAAGAGGGAGGGCATGAGCGAGAGAGAAAGAGAGAAAGGGAGAGCGCGCGAGAGAGAGAGAGAGAGAGAGAGAGAGAGAGAGAGAGAGAGAGAGAGAGAGAGAGAGAGAGAGAGAGAGAGAGGAGCACGTTTGGCAAGGGGAATGAGTCTGCTTTGGGGTGCAGGCGGCGGTTCGGTGGCGAGGAGGAGCTGAAGGCTAGAGAGCAGCAAGTAGATTCTGGGAAGCTGCGTGGTGGCTGACCGTTGGTGAATGTGGACCGGAGTTATGGGATGCGGGATCGAGGCGCCTTTCAGCTGTGTATCCGTTACTTTTGCGCCGGGAGTACTCTAGAGAAAGGGGAGCTGGGTTTGAGGGGGAACGGGGGAGGGGCAGAGTCGGATCTCCTTTCCTGGCTTCTTTGGACTTTTGCGCTCCTGTTTGGGACGGAGTAGCCCAGGCTGGGTGCGCGGAAGCTGTGAGGGCGGGGCACTTGGCGGCGCAGCGTGTCCCTTTGCGAGTTTGAGTTGGGACTGGTTTTGACCAAGTTGGTCGTGCTGGAGTGGCGGTGATCGAGATCTCCGGCTCGACTCGCTGGAAGCTCGCGCGCGCGTGATAGGGGGACAGCGGGCGACGGGTAGGACGGCGCTATTAGCGTGCGTTTTTTCTGGTGCTGGAGGGAGGCGAGGGGGTTGTAGGCCACGATGGCGCAAAAGGGTGCAGGAGCGATGCAAAGGCGCATCAGAGGTGGTCGGCGGCATCGGACATTGGTCGCCTTATCGAGGTGCGGTGGCGATAAGCGGTGCGCCGCCTTCGGGCCGCGCGAATGCGCGCCGCGCCTTCGTTTCGACTTCTGAAACTGAGATTTTTGAGAATATTTATTTCGGGGTTGGGGTTTCTAATGGGACCATATCTGTGAAAGTCAGCAACAGAAAGTTCTGTTAGAACATTCTGTGAGAAACTTCGAATGAGAATGGATACGCGTGAAGTGAGGGTCGGAGGTGGGTGCTTCGAACGTGCGGCCCATGGCCCATACTATGCGACTCGAGATAGAGAAAAGTCAGCGACGCTCCGCCGCGGGGAAGCAAACTTTGCGATGGCCCCAAGAAAATTGGAATGCTAAAAAACCTGCAAGCAAATTCACCATTTTCAATATCTTTGAGGATACATCTCCGCTCTAGCAAAACTTTCGAGATACAAACCGATCGATATTTCAGAAAATGACGGGAAGTGGCTAGTTTAATTTTAGAACGAGAAAAGCGGCCGATTGGATCCTCATTAATACCTCATCGTGCCCCGCCGCAAAAATCCGAACACGGGCCCATGTCCGTGTTGACCATGGCAACGATGGTCGTCGCGGACTCGCCGGCCTTGGACTTGGGAGGACTTCTTGTAACGCGGCAGTGTGCAAACCCCCCGAAGCACAATGAAAATACTGGTCGTTGAGACAAACCGCGTGAGCAACTACCGACCACCCTCTATCGGTACAGGGCATACAAGCGAAATTTAGGTGCAGGGCGAAAACAAACGAAAATCATAATTTTCCATAACATAAACGAACAGCTTTCACAAATGTCTACAAATTCACAGTATCACATATTATGCTGACAACAATATCGAAGGTGATCGGGAAGAAGTTACAGAAACAATAAATTTTGGGGAAATTGGGACACTTGGATAGCTTTAATATACTGATAGGTGTCATCTTGTGACAAAGATTCGAAACTTCTGAACAAATTTTTCAACGTTATGTCGAGCGACACGGACATGGTGCAAAGTGCGGATCGTGGATGTTTCTGCCATCAGTTTTGCATCATTATTTTCATTATCTTGTAATCACCAAAGTTTCAACATGGACTAATGTCCTGGCACTCATCTAGTGGCATCTTTTGTAACTCTTCATTTGGTGGTACAATAACTTATTGAATAAATCATCGTCGCAAGTACGGTACTGTGAAATATGATTTTTCTTTTCCATATCCTTCAAACAACTCGTAATGCATTACAAACAGTGACAGGAGGTACGCGTCTTGTTCCATTGGTAGAACGCTAAACACAACCATGATTTGTAGTCTTCGACTTAAAGCATCCGTTGAATTTCTTTCCTTCCATGTAAGTGGTTAATGTCATACTTTAAGTTCGACTTGAGGAGGTTCATCCACTTAGCTTGTCAATGACTCATATTTGCATGATTCTTGAGATGTTTGAGTGCGTGGCGGCCGGTATAGACCATATGTTATCGGCATTCCAAATAGCACCGCCATGTCTTGAATGCCAGCACGACGGGCAACATTTATTTTTCTAGGCAACGTGTACGTCAGCTCTGAACTGCATGGTTTTTACAACATGTACATGCCTAGTTGTTCACCACAACTCTTGTCTTCAAGGAGAATGGATATAATTCCTTGATGCCATGCGTGCGTAGCCATGATATAGTCCACCGTTGGATTTTCAAATCATAAGACTCGCGCTAAGGTCAAACATTTCTCAAGGTTTTGAATTCTTCTTGTTTGCCTCTCCCCCAACCCCACTCGCTGATTTCATGGGTGAAATCCGAGAGAGATTATGACACAATCGTGCGCATGACATACACCCTAAACACCCTAAGTCCCTAAACACCATGTGTGGGCCTCCTTATCATTCCATCCATAGCCCACCATGGACACATTCCATAGATGTAGTCTGATACAATTCTAAATTTCAGAACAAAGTTAAGCCCTCTGGTTTTACGTCCTAGGAGGGTATGTGAATGGTTGCTTGAGCCTTTCTGGCTTAGACGCACCACGTAAAAACGGACAGGATCGTCATACAAAACTGATGAAAGCATTTTGTCTAAAAATGATCATTCCATGTGTCATTTCCATGTTAGAAACAGGACCTTAGCATGGTCTAGAAGTGGAAAAGGAGTGACCCAATGGATTCTCCATGGCAATACTCCTTTTGTCGTATTTTTGGCCGAAGGAAGCTTTCTAATGCTAGAGTTATATATGGACTCTAGCCTGTAGATGTTTTCCACATGTTGACTCCTCGACACGTCGGCCCCGAGTTTCTGAAACTTGGTGAATGTAGTTAAATACCATGTTAGTACTAAAAATGACACGTACACTACATTCCTCCCCTTTTAATTTGAAACAGCCCGGATTGTTTCTTCATACATGTTCCATCGTTAAGCTCTTTTATGATGTAAGCCATGTAACAAGAGCATGCATACGACTACTTTTTTTACTTTCGTCATTTGCAACAATGTTGCATCAGGTTCACCTAAAAGAGACAATACACATGCGTGAATTTTGTGTGGTTCTAATCATTAGTTTACAACGTCTAGTGTTGATCACATGGTTTGGTGGCCCTTACCAAGATGAGAAACGTACAACCTTTATATTTTCTTCACAATTGTTGGTGTGTCTTTCCCAAAGACCCATCACACATGCGCATCACCAACACGGTTGATGCCTCTTGAGACATACACTATCAATATTATCTTACTAACTTACAAGAGGTATGAAACTTGTTTCCCACATTCAATGCGGTGCGTTCTCAGCAATGTGTTGTGGTGACGCCTCCTTCCCCTTTATAGGGATTTTCCTTGCGACCACCGGGAGTCTTCGCAAAAACCGTCCTCATCCATACAACATTTCTACATTTCATTTGAACATGATTTCTTCTTAGCGATTTTGCTGAAGTAGTACCTCCTCGCAATGTCGTCAATACATGCAATATGGGATTTGGATATTAATCCTTCTGGTTTACAATCACATGGCCATGACCACCCGCAGGTTTACCATACATGCAGGTTGGTTGACTAAACTCAACCATGCTCCACTAAACCCATGTAACTTGCATGCTAGTTTTCGTATAGGTTTGTGAGGCACCAAGGTCTTTTGATAAAGGAAAAATTGACCTCGGGGCCCGGGTTCTAATGTAGTCCCAACGCGAGGACCCGCATTGCCGGATCCATCAGCGCCGGAGCCTGTGTTCAGGTGGTGGTCAACGAAAAAGCCCGCATGTTTCCGGCGTGATACGAGATAGCCGGCCTGCGACCGGGCTGGCCATCTCAGGTGATTGCTTGACAGTCTAATGCGTCGGGAAACTGATTCGACAATTTCTTGAAATTCTAAACCGTGTGGTATGGAAGGAGAACACCGTTGGAACCTGTTCTATTGACACGTTTTTTCATTTCTGACTGTGTTACTTACTAAACAAGTCCAATTCGGTTCGTTGAATTATTCGCTACTTACCGACTGTCATGGGCGAACGCTGGCCGTCGATGTTTCCGACGGGCCCTGAGCTTGTCGAAGTTGGCCGACGAGGCCCTCTGGTTGGTCAGATCGGCCGGCAGGGCCGAAGGGTTGGTAAGATGTTGAAATGGGTCCATGTACTCACCGCGCAACCAACCAGGGCTCCGAGGCCAAAGTGCCCTTTCATAATTTGATGATCATGATTTTTCTCCTCCTTCAAGATTGGTCTCATCTTTGAAAAAGGCAGTATTCCTTGTCTAGCATGTGCAATTGTCATCAAAGCCCATTAACAAACATGCCAATGCTCCAACCTAGATGATCTTAGTCTTGACTAAATTTCCCTCGTTCATATCGGAAATGGGCATCGTAAGCTATTGCTTATGCCCCGTTTACAGGCATATCGATTTTAACTAGGTTCGTTGATACAACCAAGATCAACAATTGTGGATCACATCCACGAACGAATAGATCATAATGTGGGGTTATTCTAATGGGTGTATCATGATCATAATCCATGTGTTATAATTTGGAAGGACACCTTTTCAGATGTTAGTTCCATGTAATTGTAACCAAACACTTACAAATCACATATAGTGATCCCATAAAGGAAACGACCGGTTCTTGGTATCTTCTCCTTTCATGTGATTACATAATATGGATCCATTTAGGAAACCATTTCTCGATTTTTCTACTTGTACATCCTTGTTAGGAATTCGTGATTTCAATCAATAAACAGGGCAAACTTATACGTTTATGAATGAGGTTTTGTAAGAAAATGAATCCCAAGAGTACGACTTTAACCGTGTTTTCCAGATCACAAGTCAGGTTGTTTTCATGTCGTATCTATGACGTACATTTGGTACTTTCACTGAATTGCGTTCTCTTATGCCTCAGATTGGGCACTTGTGGAGGGTATCATCCCCATAGAAGACCTTTGACAAAGAATTGCTGGTAGAGGCCACAACCATGATATCCAATATCTATATCTATATCTATATATATATCTATCTATATCTATATCTATATCTATGTCTATATCTATATTGTTATATATATCTATATCTATATCTATGTCTATATCTATATCTATATCTATATCTATATCTATATCTATATCTATATCTATATCTATATCTATATCTATATCTATATCCATATCTATACCTATATCTATATCTACATCTATATCTATATCTATATCTATATCTATATTTATATCTATATCTATATCTGTATCTATATCTATATCTATATCTATATCTATATCTATATATATATCTATATCTATATCTATATCTATATCTATATCTATATCTATATATATATCTATATCTATATGTATATCTATATCTATATCTTTTTTTACATCTAAATCTATATGGATATCTATATCGATATCTATATCTATATCTATATCTTTATCTATATCTATATATATATCTATACCTATATGTATATGTATATGTATATCTATATCTATATCTATATGTATATCCATGTCTATATCTATATCCGTATCTATATCTATATCTATATGTATATCTATATCTACATCTATATCTATATCTATATCTATATCTGTATCTATATCTATATCTATATCTATATCTATATCTATATCTATATCTATATCTAT
>SZWC01002047.1:200376-221888 GCA_023375785.1 Penium margaritaceum | reverse complement strand
GGGGGGGGGGGGGGCTGGGGGGTGAGGGATGATGGTGGCGGGAATCGGGGCTGACTAAGACTGCGGGTGCCTCGGAAGACGCTTCTATCCTGTCCTGCCACGTGAGCCAACGATCACCACAGGTCGACTTGAATACGAGGCGCAGCGTCAAGGCCACGCAACTTTCCAAAGACCGCTGTCAGCACGCAAAGAGGCTGATGTGGAAAGGACCAGGTCATTCTTCACACAACGACAGCTGATGCAGAGTTCAGTGATAATTATTTCATGGGAAATGACCGGGCGGAAACACAATAAGCCCTCATAGCTAGAGGGCCGGTTCGGTCCTCCCTCCTCGCTGAAGCAAGGGGTGGTTGCGCACCAGCCCTCACATCAGCGAAAGCTGGCCGACGGCCACCACTTTACTAGCCGCTGGCCAGCTCGCTGCCGGCCCGCTGGACGGCCGGCGCCCGGCCAAGTGACTGACGGTTGAGGGTTCAAGATGGCCTCGAGGGCAAGGCCTCGTGGCCTCGTTCCCTCGCCCCCATTTTCCCTCCTTGGAATCAAGCAAGTGAGGACAAGGGAGGGGAACGAGGGACGAGAGGCGAGAGATCCTGGTACGAAATCGCCAACGTGACTAGCAGGCAACGATTTCGCGCCAGAACGTCAAAAACGTAAATCAAGGTTCGTTTGTGACAAAACTTGACATGAAGTAACAAAATAACTCGTGCGGATGCACGAGTTGGAGGCAAAAACCCCTGGTTTGGGTCCCAAAAACCAGGGGTAAGGCTAAAAGCAGAAATGGGCCTCCGTAGACTCGAAACATTCGAGTCTCCCTGCTCTGGGTTGTTGATGACGATTTCCCCTCAATCCTACTAAGGGGGTAAACCTCTGACGCGGACTGAGAACACATTCAGCGAACTCCGACGACGACGTCAGAGCAGGAGCTAGAGACTCCACCCGTCATGGTGGTATCACAGCCAGACGACCCCCGCGACTAAGGGTTGGACGGAAACGACAGCTACGTCGTATGTAAAATGCCGCCGGTAGCTACAAGCAGCAGTAGAAAGGCCAAAAGGGACTACGGCATCTATAGCTCACGGATTGAAGAGCCGTAAAGTGTGTTGGAGAGCTGGAAAAAGGCTCTACTTGGGGGAGCCTCTTCCTTCCGATCTCTCCTCACTTCCAGGGGGCTACGAGGATTTTTTTGGGATGGGGTAGGGAGTCGCCACCCCTAAAAACCACCAAATTCTCCCCCTGTACAAGACTCCTTCCTCCCTCCATCCAAAATTTGAAGCAACTTCCTTGCCCAAGATCAATGACTCTCACAACCCCAGAGCACCCTACAAAGAAGGAGGGTGTCACCTTGAAGGGTTTCCACTGGAGTCTAACGCCGTCGGCTCAAGCGAGACGCCGCCTAAGAACATGAGAGGCGTCAAGGAGTGTGAAGAGAAGGCCAAGGAAGACAAGAAGACAAGAGGAAGACAAGGAGGTAGAAGAAAGAGTGAAAGAGTGGCTAGGAATTTTGAGAATTCCTCCTTACACTTCTTGCTCTTGTTTTTTGAGTGACACTCACGTCCCTTGTCATTTCCTTATCTTGTAATTCTCTGTTTTCCTAGTTTGTAGTCACTACCGTTTGCCGTGAGTCATGGCTTAGGAAGACTAGTTTTTAAATCCAAGCCGTTGTGCCGATGAGGAGGCCTAGGAAAACAGAAAATAAACTTAAAACTGCCTCACAGATCGTGAGAGCGATATCGTAGGAAGCGATTCCTCCTCAAAGTTGTGGGGTGATCCTCGCAACGGCCTTCACGTGGTAGTTGCACAGGCGATGGGATGGGAAGTGCTGGACCGTCCAAGACCTACAAAGGCAAGGTGGTGACGGCCTCACCACACGCCCTCGGCGGACTCCAAATTTTGGGGCCACCGCTGCGAGCATGGTTGCTAAACCAAAGGCAACCGTACCGCCGAAGGCAATTGGCGCCAACCTCGGAGACACCGAGAAGCGTGCGGAAGCCGGAAAAGTGCTAGACTAGCACGTTGACGCACACGTGGGCGACTCCCACGCGACGAAAGACGCGCTAGAGGAGGATCACCCGAGAGGGGACCTCGACGAAGAGCACGACAACAACGATGGCGAAGGCGATGAGGATTGCGATCATTGCCATCACCGTGCGGCGAACTCCAGGCGATATCTCGAGAAGGGCAAGGCGCTCGCCGCATCGCCTGAAGCTGCCGACAACAGCGAGGCTACCAAGAGCAGTAAAGGCGCCAAAAGCAGGCACGCAAGAAGTTCCCACAAGAACGATCTAGACGACGTCGCCACGAAGGTAATTCGGGATGACTGCCGCAAGCTTGTTGAGTTGGCTGACGAGGAGGCGAGTCGACTTTATATCACCACCGACGGTGGGAACGCACCACCACGCGTACGAGTGGGGACGGACCCCCCGTGCTAAGATGTGGCTGTGATGGGGCAAACCCATGCCTAGGTGAGCATCGTTGTGGACGATAGCCTTCTTATGAAGGTGGGACTCCTCAGAGGTGTGTACGCAAACCGTACCCTCCTAAAGTGGGTAAAGGTGCACGGACAACGCGAGGTCCTTGAGGCTGTCGCCGCTGCTTTGACGACATCAGAGCTAAAGTTCGCATTCACCAACTTGCTCGCCCACGTCCGGCAGAGCATCACGGACCTTGACCGTGACCGCCGGCTGCAACGCCTCGCCGCTCTCAGGGCAAGCGGCTGGTGCGACGACCTCGACAAGGCGTTGCAGAGCGTGACCCAGGTGCGGATGCAGCAGCAGTCGCTACGCGCCATAGGTGATGCCACTGCCAACGGCAACAAGGACCTGCCTACCTCGACGACCTTGGGGCCGGTCATGAATATGATCTTCCTCCACAGTGTGGAGATCTTCCGGAATTTCATAAAGATGATGGACTGGCTGGACCGCATGGAATACGTCCTACACGTCCACAAGGCTCCACTTAGTCAGTGGGGTGACCTTACCATGACACGGCTTGAATACAAGCTCTTCAAGTACGTGGTGAAGGAGTGGACTGCGCAGAGGCCTCACCTTGATTGGCAGCCCATGACGTGGGAAGCTTTCTGCGTAGTCATGCATAAGAAGTGTACCCAGCATGAGGAGGCGCAACGTGCCTTCCAAAAGATCAAGGACTTCAGGTAGTTGGATAACTCTCTTGAGGTCTACTTGAGCGAGTTTACCGCGGTCGTGGAGGAAGCCAAAAGCTTCTCCAGGAGCGACTGTACCCATACCTTCAAGTACCCAGCGTGCTTGCTGCTGGAGTACTTGCGCGATGGTCTTGCCAGTGAAAAGGTGAAGGACAAAACCACCACGACTACAACGGGCCAAGCTTGGACAAGCTGGCAGGCGTTGCGAGACTACATGAGCGAAGTGTATTCAACAAACCCAAAGCACTGCTCGGATGCACGGTCAAACGTGCGTGCACAGCAAGGCCGCAATGCACGCATAGATACTGCAGGGGCTGGAGGAAGAGCCGGGCAGGGCGGCGTGGTCAAGGGCAAGCAGCTTATAAATCCCCCAGCCAAGAAAAATGGAGGGATCAAGCCCCCCAACCACAAGCGTGGCCGCGACAAAGACGAGTTGTAAGTGGCGCGCAAGCGTCGTAACATGGCCTTCCGCGAGGGACTGTGCCAGAACTGCATGTAGCACGGACACTTCAGGGCTCAATGCCCTGAGGTTGCCGATGGTGGACAAGAGCCTGCGGCGTTAGCCGCGACAGCTGCATCCCGTGGGGAGGGTATAGGAGGAGATCGCAGACAGGGTCGTGGATAGGGTCGCGGTCGCGGTAATGGGTCAGGCCGTGGTAACAGACAAGGCTGTGGGGCGCATTTTCCCCACCCCTGAGTGATATTAGTGGAGACCACTCAGGGATAAAACTGAATCACGAGTGTGGGTGCATGTTTTCAGACAAGGATGTTAAACAATTTGAGTTTTTGACGAGTTTGAATTTCTATGTTTCTTTCTCCCCTTTCATTCAACCTCATTCTACACTTGCTGATCGACATTGCCTACTAAATCTTGCATCACCAGACGAGATGCATGACCAAACCTGTCTAGCGGTGGCAACACCAACCATTGTGCAAGAATTGTATAACCGAGTGATTGAAGTAAACACCCTCAAAGCTATGAGTTCAATCACGTTAGCAGTACCTTTAGTTGATGATTTAGACCCAGTGAAGTTTAAAGACTGGAAGGTGCTAGCCAGACTCACATGTGCCCACAAGATGGAGACTCAAGTAGGTGAATCATGAGAGTTGCAGCGTTCGCCCTCTAGATTCCGTGTTTATCACAAACTTGGCTTGCCATCGTCGAGCCTATTCATCCAGAAGAGTGGAGGAAACATGACGATGCAGTTCAAAGGACACCTAGCTGGTGCTCCTGTGAACGTACTTGCTAACACTGGAGGAGATGATTCCTTTGTTAGTCTTGGCTTTACCCAACAGGTTTTTCTGAAGTACAAGCCATCGAATGGTGCAATTGTCGTTGGTGACAACCGTACGGTACCCGTGATCGGTGCTTGTAAAGCGAGGATTTGTATTCAAGGGTGTCAGCCTTCAACGTGATACACAGAGTGTCACGTCGAAGCTACTCAACCTTCTTGACTCGTTTGACGTGGTGTCAAGCGATCCCTGGCTTCGTGCAAATAAGACTCTAATGTACTTGGAATCAAAGCGCTTGATCCTCCGACAAGGAGAGTGTCACTTTACGTTGATTCCGAGTACGAAATAATCGCAAACCTGACTCAAAGTCCATGCCAGCTTGTCTGCAATGTAGATCAAGAGACGTTTTTGACAAGGTTGTCGATACTTCTTGGCTTAGTTGCAAAAAGTGGAGGACGATGTGAAGGAAAACACGCCACAAGTGATCAAATCTCTATTGGCGGAGTTCTCGGATGCATTCCAAGACCCACCGGCTGGGCTTCCATCAGAAAGACACATTGGCCACACGATTCTACTGCAGCCGGAGGCAATTCCTCCGTCCACACCCATGTATCGCCTTAGTCCAGCAGAAAGACAAGAGGCCAAACGCCAAATCAAAGAGTACCTTGCAAAAGGATGGATCGAGTCAAGTAGCTTACCGTACTGTATGCCGATCCTTTTTATGAACAAAAAGGATGGTGGTTCATACATGTGCTTGGATTACTGGGCGTTGAACAAGGTGACAATGAAAAATCGGTCCCCCTTACGGCGGAGTGAGGACCTTTTTGACCAACTCCAAGGGGAAAAATGCTTTCGGCCTTGGATTTGTCTCAAGGGTACCATCAAATCTGCATCACGGAAGATGACGTGTCCAAAACCGCGTTTCGAATGCACATGGGACACTATCAGTTTTGTTTGTTATGCTTCACGCTTACAAATACTCTGGCAACCTTCCAAGGAAAAATGAACCGAACGTTTTCCAAGAAACTCGGTCAGTTTGTCTTGGCTTACTTGGATGACATCCTGGTTTTCTCCAAATCAATGGAAGAGCACATAGAACATCTCTGCAAAGTCCTTGCAATCCTTCATGAGCAAAAGCTCTATGCGGAAATGAGGAAGTGCAATTCTACACAAGATGAGCTCAAATACCTTAGACACATCATCGGCAAGGACGACATCCGTATTGACCCAAGAAATGTCCAAGCCGTTGTAGACTGGCCACACCTGGAAAATGTTGGGAAGATTCGGCCTTTCCTCGGCCTTGCAAACTACTTTGGACGGTTTATACAAGCATATTCGACCCTCGTAGCATCCCTAACTAGGCTCTTGTAAAACGACATACACTAGGAATGGACATCTCATTATAAGAACGCTTTTCTCAAAGTCAAAGAGCTTCTATCCACAATGCCCGTCCTAGCTCTTTCGGATGCATCAAAACCGTGCGGGGTTCGATGTGATGCGTCGATAGTAGGACTCATAGCCATCCTTATGCACAACTGTCACCGAGTTGCGTATGAGAGCCGGAAGCTTATCCTCACGGAAATGCGGTACAAGAATAGGGATAAAGAGCTCCTTTTGGATGTACACACTCACAGAATGTGGCGTTGCTACCTCGAGGGTACTGAAGGGGGTTGGACGGTTGTGACCGACCATAATCCATTGGTTTTTTTCTAAACACAACCAAACCTGTCAAGACGACATGCGTGTTGGAGCGAACACCTAAGGCGATTCTCGTTGACATAGAAACATCAGCCAGGACGCCTCAATGTGGCCGATCCACTAAGCCAACAGCTTGTGGAAATTCAAGCAACCACCAAGGTTGGTGGGTGTTTAATGGCCATTGCAACAGCAACAGTACAAACACGAGATCCCCCTGCACCTCTGTGGCAACCACCACGAGAGATTATCCATTGCAACGGTTTTGTAAACATGATTGGGATAGAATACTGTGTGGATTCTTGGTTTCAAGATTCTTGAAATCGGGAAAAGTAGAGATTGGTGGAGGCCGCAAGAATCTTCTAGCACGGATAACAAGTCGTTGTGCCAAACTCGAGAGACCTTCGAGAAAAGATTATCTCCCTGTTCCATGACCCGCTGGTCGCAGGTCATGTGGGACCTCGAAAGACCGGACATGCACTCTCGGACCATTTTTGGTGGCCAGGATGGAGTGTCGATATCCGTACGCATTGCATGACATGCGACCCATGTCTTTGGAAAAAGGCTAGTAACAAGAAGCATGCTGGACTCCTCCAACAACTTCCTATTCCTAGGAATCCATGGTGTTGTTCTTCTATGCCCCATGGCCACTACTATGGCTTGTCGGACAAGTTGGACATGCACTGCTCCCTTAGAGTAAGTCCCCCAAACCATGTTCATGGTGCAAGTCCAAGCGAGACACCAGAAATGTAGCGCAACGGATAGCATGTTGGACTTAAGGACAACAGGTCCTACGATCGAGCCTTGATGTGCGTAGGGGTTTTTTGACCTTCCAGCACAGGGGAAGTTTCTTATACATTTCTCCATGCATGAGGAGAGTGCACCACTTGGCGGTCAATGGATGCGCCAATTGGCGGACTGGTGCGGTGGTGTGGAGTGACCACCCCAAAAGTGCCACTAACCACATACCTTACAAGCCAGGCCGAGGACTATATGTAACAGGCTCATTCCTCATTCTAATTACACAATTTGGCCTTAGATGCTCCTCACAGAGTTTTCCAACTAAGGAACATTATAAAGAAGACACTGGTTGGTCTAAGCCCTAGGAGTTAGTCTTTGACTAGCACCTCGCGCGAAAGTGACCAAGTGTTAAGTGGACACAGTTGCTAGCAAGTGATTGCCTAGGAATTGCTTAGTGTGGAACTGTGATCCTGAGGGTGATATCTTCTTGTAGCTGAAATGCTAGGAGCGGACGACAGGTGCTATTGTGTCGGCCCTATTTTCTATTCCGTTTGCCTCAGGCCGGTTGACACATGGGAGTGCGTCAGCATGGACTTCATTACTGGTCTTTTCAACATGGCCCATGGCCACGATGCAATACTAGTGGCTGTGGATCTTTTGACAAAGATGACACATTGCATTCCTCAAACCACTGATGTGAACGTAGAGAAGACCGCTCGTATCCTCTTTGAGGGAGTTGTAAAGTACCACGGCTTGCCATTGCGCATTATCTCTGGTCGAGATAACAAATTTGCTAGTGATATCTGGCAAAAGATGCACGAGTACTTCCGTAGCGAGTCGTAGATGTCGACAGCATTTCATCCTCAAACTCACGGAAAAACAGAGCACATGAACCACACTCTAGAACAAATGCTCCGCATGTACGTGGACCCTGCCATGAATGACTGGGTCATATTTCTAGCATCAGTAGATTTTGTGGTGAATAACTCGGTGAACGTGTCTACACACTGCACACTGTTTGTGTTGGACAGTCGTCGGTATCTAGTGGTGCCCTCTTCATTGGTGAAGAGTGGGAATACAGGAGGAAATGTTCTTTTTCCTCAAGCCTTTGCTGATTGCATAGATTCCTTGTTACCTGAGGCAAAGGATCACCTTCAAGCTGCTGGGCAGTGACAAAAGGCCGATGTGGACAAAGGTGGCCGTGAGGTCTCGTTTGACATCGGTGACAAAGTATTGCTTAGCACTAAAAATCTTCGGGTGAAGTTGCCAGGGGCGTAAAAACTTCTACCAAAGTGGATTGGGCCGTTTCCTATCGCCGCACGCATTGGGCCAGTGGAATACTGATTGCTGCTTTCACGGAATATGAAGATACATGACATGTTTCATGTGAGTCTGTTGGCTCTATACATGACAGAGGGAGCCGTTCTACCACCACCTGCAATCCTTGCTGCCGATGGCCAATACGAGGTTCTTCACCTACTCCAGGAACGAGACAGTACACTCCGGTCGCGGGTTTTTAGGGAATACCTCGTTCATTGGGCCGGGTGTGGACCTAGACATAACTCATGGGAGCCTGAATCTTGGTTGCCCACAGGGGTGGTCAACGAGTATTGGAGCGAGCTGGCAGCTCGCCCAAATCTACGTGTGTCATGGGGCACCACCTAGACGCGGAAAAAATGAACAACAATCCCGCAGGGCAACATTCATGGACTGCAACCATTGGATGTTGGGGACATCCACCATGGCCGTCGAACGGATGCTCCAGCCTAAAGGGGGGNGATGGACAAACAGAGCGCATGAATCGCACTCTGGAGCAGATGCTCCGCATGTACGTGGACCCTGCCATGCATGATTGGGACGAATTCCTAGCACCGGCAGAGTTTGCGGTGAACAACTCGGTGAACGAGTCCACACAGTTCACACCGTTTGTGTTAAACAGTGGTCGGCATCCAGTGGTACCCTCTTCATTGGTGAAGAGTGGGAGTACAGGAGGGCAAGTTCCTTCTGCTCAAGCCTTTGCCGAGCGCATCGACTCCTTGTTACAGGAGGCGAAGGGTCACCTTCAAGCAGCTCGGCAGCGACAAAAGGCATATGCCGACAATGGTCGCCGGGAGGTGTCGTTTGACATCGGTGACAAAGTGCTGCTTAGCACTAAAAACCTTCGGTTGAGGTCGCCAGGGGCAAGAAAACTTCTACCGAAGTGGATTGGGCCGTTTCCCATTGTGGCACGCATCGGGCCAGTGGCATACCGATTGCTACTTCCGCCGAGTATGAAGATACATGACGTGTTTCATGTGAGNTGGTCAACGAGTATTGGAGCGAGCTGGCAGCTCGCCCAAATCTACGTGTGTCATGGGGCACCACCTAGACGCGGAAAAAATGAACAACAATCCCGCAGGGCAACATTCATGGACTGCAACCATTGGATGTTGGGGACATCCACCATGGCCGTCGAACGGATGCTCCAGCCTAAAGGGGGGGAGGTTGCTAGACGTGCAAACCGACAAGCTGCAGCTTAGGTCCAAGTGCCATGCACGTGTTCATGTTTAGCTTGTGATTGAAATTATTGATTTGATCTCACAATGTTGATGACTCACTATCTGACAATTCTGCTTGTTGTTCATGAACCGAGACGACTCATAATAAGTGGGGAGGAATGCAGTGGGAGGGCCATTTTGGCTCTCCCTCCTTGCTGAAGCGAGGGGTGGTTGCGCACCACCCCTCGCGTCAGCAAGGGCTGGCCTACGGCCAGCACTTTGCTGGCCGGTGGCCAGCTCGCTGCCTGCCGGCTGGACGTTCGGCAGCCGGCCAAGTGACCGGCCGGCGACCAGCTGGCTAGCCACCAGCCGCCGATCCCGGCCTCAGCCCGATCGACGGCTGAGGGGCCACGAGGGCCTCAAGGGCGAGGCCTTGTGGCCTCGTATTCTTGCCCTCGTTTGCCCTCCTTGCAAGGGAGCAAGCGAGAATGAGGGAGGGGGACAAAGGACGAGGGACGGGAGGGAAGAGTTCCTGGCGTGACATCGCTAGCGTGCCTTGCACGCGATGATTTTGCTCCATAACGTAAAAAAATAAATCAAAGTTTGTTTGTGACGAACTTTGACAGAGAGTAATGAAACAGATTGTGCGAAAGCACGAGTTGGAGGTAAGAAAACCCTGGTTTGGGTCCCAAAACCAGGGGTAAGGCTAAAAACGGACATGGGCCTCCGGAGACTCAAAGTATTGGAGTTTTCGTGCTCTGGGTCGTTGATGACGATTGCTCCTAGGTCCTGCGAAGGGGGTAATTCCCTGACGCAAACTGAGAACGCATTTGGTGAACTCGGATGACGACTTAAGAGCAGGAGCTGGAGACTCGACCCGTTACAACCCCTCACCATAGAGAAAAAAGCTGATTAACCCCACGCATTCTAGAAAACATAAAAACTGACCCCATATCCGAAGATGTGAAACATTTTGGTAACGTTGTGATGTACCCCTTTTTTATCAAAAGACAACATGTCTAGTTACGTTTCTGACGTGCACAAGTCCCCAAACTCCGCAAGTGGGCATTTCTTTCATTACATTCATGGCCCACCGCCCATCAATTTAACGTTTTTTACACCGTTTGTCTGATTGTCTTTTGGCTAACTTCCTCGACATCCGATGTTCCTTCCCATAAGTTTCTGACAACTTCAACCACTTTTCAAAATGGTCGAGACAAGTGTCGCGAATCATATTAACATTTCGCTATTGTTGAGTCAACTTTTCCACAGTGCTGAAATTTCATGTGAAAAAGCCCCCCAATATTCTTGGAGCCCCCCGAATTCTCAACAGAGCTTCTCAAATCAGCCACTCACAACGTGGCTTCGCATGTGTTGTTTGGCTCGAACGTACTAGATGTACATGAGTCTCTAATCTTCTCGAGTGGGAATTTCTGTTACTACACAAGCATCCCATCGCGTCGCGATGACCGCGATATTCACTCCGGCAGCCAAGGGCAAAATGGCCAACTGCCCTACCATCAATGGATATTCTCGAAACTTCTAAGAGTTTCGACCACTATCGCGAACCTACGAACAGAAGTATCACGACCTTTCGGTCGACTCCTCGATGCATCACAAAGAACCAGGATTAACAAAGATGCATCACGCGTCTTCACCGTCGATTCTCAAAGACCCCCAACTTCTCGAAGGACCTTCTCGAATCCTACCACTCACGACGTGACTCCGTATGCGTCGCTCGACATTTGACCCACAATCCTGATTATGCTTCTTTCGTAACTCAACAGTTGTATGTATGTGTTTGATTATTTTGACACTTGTCATTGAAGTACACTTCCCGCTAATTACAAATTGCTCAAGTGTCCCAAATGCTAAATCATGTTTTGCCTCACAACTTCTACCTGTTCGCCATCTACTCTCCGTTCGGTGCAACACTTGGTATCAGAGCGCAACGGTGCAGGAGAGGCATCTGACTGCTTTACTCATCCAGAGGACTACCTTGCACAATTCTTCAGCGCATCTCGTACGTGAAGACTTTACAGACTTTGCGACTATGACGTGAGGCAAGCAAGCGCAACCGACGACCAGCAGCGGGTCTTCGGCGACAACTTCGGTGATGGAGGAGTAGAACATGCCAATGCATGCGAACCCTGAAGCAACAGCGAATGCTGGCATGGCAGGCTTTGCAGCAGGTGGGACAACCCCTACGGATTCAGCGCCCAATTTGGACACGGACCCGATGGCAACAACAAACCGCCCCTACCGACAGCCTCGACGATGAGAGCAGGGACAACAGGTGGCACTGGACGACAGGAGTAGATCAGCGAAGAACTGGCAAGCAAGATCTCCGCACTCGAGGGAATCAACAACCACATGCTCCAACAACTCAACGTCGCGATGGAGGCTCTACGCAATGCAAGCGCACCTGAAGTGGTTCTTGTCAATTGAAATTCCCAACCATCGAGCGAACCCAAAATTCATCCGGCACCACCAAAAACATTCGATCTTGCAGTCTCAAAAGAATGAATGGTTCGGACGTGGCTGACGAGTTTGGAGGTGTACTTCACCGCTACTGGGGTCAGCGAAGATCAGAAGGAAATGGACCTTGCGGCTGCGCTTATGCATGGCACAGCGTTAAGTTGGTGGTCAGATTTAAGGACCATCCAACGGCAACAGGAGACAGGCCAAACATCACCAACAATCCACGACGCCCGTCTCACATCACCGACCACAAGCATTCTACCCTCGGAGTAGATCAACCTGTAATGGAAAGATGCGGTCACGCCACCAACCGATTGGAATGAGTTTTTGCACACGATGCTCGCATGCTTTGGATGACTGAACAAGATGTCTAACACAAGGCACAAGCTCCAGCGTCCACGTTAGCTGTTTAGCGTGGCGGAGTATACGTGAAGATTCCACGAGATGATCACCGGAGCAGACATCGCCCCCGAAGAACTCTGTTTTCACAACAATAATGGCCTCAATCGAGATATCCGGTGAGCAATTGCAGTTTTTGGCATCCAGTATGACTTGCAATGGATGATTGTAGAAGTAGAAAGGATCGACGGTGCCGACTACAATGCTCAGATCCAAGAATCATACGACAGGCGACCTCCTAACCACAAACTTTGTGGAAATGGAAAAAACCAGTTGGAATTCTTGGCTCCAATGGATGTGGACACTGTTAACCACAGAGATAGGCGAACTTGCTATAACTGCGGAGAAGTCGGGCACATTGCTCGTAATTGTTGAAGCAAGCAGCACCCCAAAAAGGGGGAGAAAATGCAGAAAAATGAGTCGGAAAACGGCAAAGGGCAGGAGTATAAGGTGCAACTCTTGTCCGTGAGGAGCGATCTACACCAAACGGTTGCCCATCTAAAGGGTACACATCTCCGCACAGGGTTTTTGAGATTGCAAAGTTCAACGAGTACAAGAACGACCAACCGGCGATACTGCTGAAAGTTCAGCCTCATGGATGGAAAAGTCGTAGAACGGTACCGGAGCTATTGGATGGAGGAGCTTCACACAACTTTGTAAGCAAAGACATGGTTTGCAAGTTGGATTTGCAGATCAAACCAGGGGTATTTGAAGGAAAAACTGTCAATGGGAGACTACAAATACAGAGACTCCAAGAACCATTACGACTACAAGTGGGAGATCTTTGGGATGTAACGGTTTGGAGGTCTTTTCCAATGAGCGATCAAAGAATCATCCTTGGACGATTTTTCTTGTACTGGCACAATTTGCAGGTCGACTGGAACAACGGCAACGTCTGTCAAAATTGACTGTGCCAAATGACAACTTCCGCGTGCGGTACGGAAGCCTATAGCGGAAGCATCAGAGGTTGAAGCAGCAAATGAAGCGGCGGAAGCCGGAAAGCAACAACCAGTGCAGCCGATACTACTCCATCATGCCAAACACTGTTTACGACAAGGAGCTTGTGCGTGGCTTGTACATCTTGAGCCAATTGGAGAAGCAGAAGTGGCAGCAGCTCACTCATTTCCGGCCTCATCAACCTCATCGGTCTCATCAGCCTCATCGGCCTCAATGAAGTTCGCGCTGGTACACGAAGAGTTTGCACCCCTCATCCAAGAGTTTGCAAACGTCTTCCCCGACAAACTCCCGAAGACGTTACCTCCTCAATGAGACATCAACCATCACATCAAACTCAAGTCGGACAGCAGAACTACAGTCTGAGGAGCCTATCGGATGAGTGATCACGAGCTGACCGAGCTGGAAAATCAGCTCAAGGGGATGTTCAGTTAGGAGTTCAGCCACCCATCCACGTCACCATATGCCGCACCAGTACTATTCATAAAAAAGAAATCTGGCAAGATGCGGATCTGTGTGGATTACTGGGCTTTGAACGACGCTACCACCAAGAACCGCTACCCTCTCCCTCAAGCTGATGAATGTTTTTACCAACTCGGAGGAGCCATCCTTTCTTAAAAAATCGACTTACGCAGCAGATATCACGAGATGCGTGTGGTAGCCGCCGACATCGAGAATGCAGCATTCCGAACCCGCCATGGACACTTCGAGTTCACGGCTATACCATTTGGACTCACAAACATCCCAGTGACATTCATTAGTAGCAATGAACAACATTTTTTGGCCGTACTTCGACAATTTTGTCATGGTATACCTCGTCGACATTACGCACCCTCTAGGAGCATGATGTACATCTTCAAAAATTTCTCGAAGTTTTACAAAGAGAGAAGTGTTTTGGAAAACTCTTGAAATGTGACTTTGGTCGTCGTTCGATCGAGATTTTGGATCACGTCATCAATGGTGGATGGATTACCATGGATCCAAAAAAAGTGGAAGCACTCGCTGATTGGCCGACGCCAACCAATGTTTGAGAAATCCATGTTGTCTTGGATTCTGCAATTACTACCAGCGATGCATGCGAGACTATGCACGAATTTCAGCGCCCCTCTCCGCCTCACTCGAAAAGAAAACAAGTGGCGGTGGGGAGACATCGAACAAGAAGTGTTCACTGCTTTACGGAACAATCTGACCTCGGTTCCAGCCCTATGATTAGCCGATTCAATGGTTGACTACGTCATGGCTACTGATGCATCAGACCAAGCCATTGGCGCGATTCTTCTACAAGATCTTGGCAGCGGCAAACAACCGGTTGCCTACATGTCTCAAAAACTACGAGGACCAGAACTCAACTACGTGGTCCACCAAAAGGAGATGCTTGTGGTCGTGCACGCATTCAAGCCGTGGCGATGCTACCTGGAGTGTTGCCGATGCATCGTGCGCACCGACCACCACACATTGAAATACTTGAAAACACAGCCGAATATTAGGCAACGTCAAACCCAATGGATGAAGTTCCTTGAATCCGGGTTCAACTACAAAATTGATTACTGGCCAGAAAAAATCAACTCAGCGGATGCACTCAGCCGCCGGCCAGATTTAATGACCGACGTGGTGACACTACAGCTACAGCAAGACCTGTACCTCGAGCGACTGTTCGCACGAGGCTACGACCAGCACGACGGATATGATTTAACAAAATTCTGGTGCAATGCACCCTACTGGCGATGTTGCTTCACTCGCCAAGTAATTGTTCCCCCGAACAAAGAACTCTCCAAATGCTGCTTGAAGAGTGCCACAACACCAGTCCAGGTAGACATTGCGGTGAGGACAAGACACTGAAGAAGCTGGCAAAGAACTATTGGTGGGACAAGATGCAATCCGACGTGGGCAACTTCTGCAAAATCTTCTGCGACACATGTCAGCGACTGAAATCACGTCGCACGAGGCCACCTAGACATCTGCAGCCACTCCCCGTTCCAACGGAACCATGTGCATAAATCTCCATGGACTTTGTCGCCCGATTACCAGTCACACCCGAGGGATATGACGCCATCCTCGTGGTCATCAACAGGTTTTCTAAACTGTCCCCCTTCATCCCAACAACGACCACCATTACCACCAAGGGAACAGCACGGCTGTGTCTAGATAACATCGTACGGCTACACGGCGTACCGAGAACCGTCACAAGCAATAGAGACGGTCAATTTACCAGGCATTTTTGGCGCGAACCGATGACTCACTATGGTAGCAGAATTGAACTTCCAGCAGTGTTTCATCCTGAAACCGACGGTCAAACCGAATGGAAGAATCAAAAGCTCCAACAATTTCTCTGAACACTATGCAAGCCTCATGGGACGGATTGGGCATAGAATCTATAAACCGCCAAAATTGCATATAATTTGGCAATTTCCACTACAACGGGTAAAACCCCATTTGAAGTGGTGTATGGCAAACTTTCTGCCACTCCATCTCGACTACATAGCAACTGCAACATTTCCACTTTCGACATTCAACGCCAATACTTCACCACCATCTTGGAGGAAACACATGAAACCCTTGCGTAGACACAAGCAACAATGAAGCAAGCAGCTGACCGACATTGTAGTGATGACATCTTCCCCGCTGGCAACAAAGTCCTCTTGAGTTCGGCAAACATCAAGCTCTGCGAATCCGACTGTTCAAAGCTCAATCCCCAATGGTTGGGACTGTTTGAGATCGAGCGCATGTAAATCCGTGTGGTTGCACGACTCAACCTCCCCGACACTATACAAGTTCATCCGGTGTTCTATGTTTGCAGACTTAAGCACTACCGAGAACCTAGATAAAACTTCCGTGGTAGTGATGTCCCTCCTCCTCCTCCTCTCGTTCAAGTGGACAAAGACACGGAGTTTGTCATTGAGGACATCCTCGGCCATCGACGATGAGGCAAGATGACAGAATATCTCGTCAACTAGCACGGCTACGATGCCGTGCATGACAGCTGGGAGCCCTATGAAAATCTCCGAAACGTCAATCATCTTATCGATGGCTACTATAGCTGTCTCCGGGCCACATCTGCACGCGCGCCGGGACATCGTGGCTAAAAGGGGAGGACGTGTTACGCACCAGATGTACACAAGTCCCTAGTATTCCCGAGTGGGGATTTCTTTGATTACACAAACAGCCCATCGCGTCACGAGAACCGCGATATTCACTCCGACGGCCGAGGGCAAACTGACCAACTGCCCCGTCCTTAGTGGATATTCTAGAACCTTCTAACATTTTTGACCACTCTCACGAGCCTACGAACAGAAGTATCACGACCGTTTTTTCGACTTCTTGACGCATCACGACGAATCTGAATTTGTAAAGATGCATTGCACATCGTTACCATCAATTCTTGAAGAACCCCGACTTCCTGGCAAACCGTCTTGAATCTGACCACACACGACGTGACTCTACACGTGTCACTCGGCATTCGACGCACGAGCCCGATTATGCTTCATTTGTTAATCGACACTTGTATATGTATGTTCAATCATTTCGACACTTGTCATTGAAGTACACTTACTGCTAATTGTAAATTGCTCAAGTGTCCCAAATTCTAAATTGTGTTTTGCCTCGCAAATTCTACCATTTCACAATCTACGCTCCATTCAGCGTAACAGTCCATGACGCGGCTTATCCCTCACTCTCACTCTCGACATTGTATTCATGTGCTTGACGCACTCCACGCGGATCATTCAAGTACGATTGTTGCTTGACATAAAATATCCATTTGTCCCCAACACCCAAATCATGTTTTGTCCCGCACCTCATCCTTGTGAACCACCTACGTTCCACTTGGTGTATTACTTGGTATCAAAGCCAAGCGGCGTTTGAGGGGCAACCGGTGCATTAACAATCTTGCAACAACCTCACACAAGTCCTCAGCACATCAACACCATTCAGAAGATTGCCAAAATTGCGACAACAATGGTGAACGGAGTGAGGGAAACCGATGAGGGGCAACATTCCCCTGCGAGTACTCCGGCGATGACAGATCAAGAGCAGGCAAACGACGCTATTGAGGCGAACCATGCGGCAATGACAACGTTTGCTGCAAATGGTGCAACACCGACAAAGCCGACGACCGATCCGGTGAGGAACCCCTTAGGCTCTGCAAACCCTTCGCCTCGGCCGCAGCCCATTGGGTCAAAACCTGGCACAATGGGAGGCACAGGCCAACAAGGGCGATTCAACAAAGACCACTATAAGAATTTTTCGGAACTCGAAAGCCTCAACACCCAACGTCTCCAACAGTCCAACGCAGTGAGCAACTTTGATATTCTCCAGCATGTGAAGCAATATACATCAAGAGAAACTTGCAACTCTCGAGTGAACCCCTTATGCAACCGGCACTTCTCGATCTGTTTGATCCTGCAATCTCTTAGGGACCAACATTCAGGATGTTGCTGAAAAGATTAGAGGTGTACCGTACTACACTTGAATTTTGATTTCTTCAAATACATAGTTTAGGGAATTTTAACTTCCGAGCATGGTTTTTTGGAAATGAATTATGTGGGTGACACTTTGGAATTTATTGAACAAAAAAACCATATCTGTAAACTTGACGAATGCTTGTCTCAAACACCGTCAACGAGCGATGTTCAAGGCTGCATCAGACTAATGCGCAAACACTGTCTATGTGCCATTCTGCCTCTTCGGCGTGGATGTGAGCGCACCTTCAATGTATTGTGTGGGACATTTTTTTTGGGTTGAAATCTGTTTTTTTCTTAAGTCTCCAAATGGAATGAGTTATGTCATACATTTGAAGTTCAATAAAAAACAAGCTCGTTGAAGAAAAGTCTGAGAAAGTTTACATATGATCGAATTCCAAGTGCAGTAGGGTACTTCACCGCTACTGGGGTCAACAATGACAACAACAAAATCGACCTCACGGCCTCCATTTTGCGTGTCACGGCTTTGAGTTGGTGGTCCGATCTCAAGACCATCCAACGACAGGAGGATACCAGGTGGAGCTAGAACAATGGCTCACGCGACCGCTCTTACACCATCGACCGCAAGCGTACTACCTCTCGAGCACATGAACCTGCCGTGGCACAACTCTCTCATACCACCGGCAATATAGAGTGACTTTGCGCAACCTACACTCGCTTGGTTTGAGAAATTTAACAAGAGATCTGACGCATTGTATAGGCTCCAACGTCTACGTTAGCAGTCCATTGTGGTAAAGTACACTCAATGTTTCCGAGAAACCATCACTTGCAGTGTCCTCCCCGCAGAAGAACTATGTTTCTACTATTACAACGGCCACAAGCGAGATATTTGGCGAGAAATTGTCATTTTTGGTGGCTAAGATAACCTTCTTTGAATGATCGCAGCAGCCGACCACATCGACAACACCGACTATAACACTCGCTGCAAGAATCCAACGGTTGGCGATCCCGGGGCCATAGTCCTTATCATGGCAGAGGGAAGTCATAGTGGGCAAAACCTTGTCTCCAATGGAGATTGACACCGTCCATCAGTGCGATCAACGGCTCTGCAGGACTTGCAAAAAGCCGGGGCGCATCTCGCTCGACTGCCAAAAGTTGAAACAGCAAGCCCAAAAGGGGGAGAAGTTGCTGAAAGCAAGCAAAGAGTTGGAAAACGGCAAAGGGCACAAGTAGACGGCAAGTCTCCTGACCGATCAGTAAAAATTGCACCGACCGATCGTCCATCTGAGCAGCTCACATTGCCGCAGACAAGGGCTGCTGAGATTTCAAAGTTCGACAAGAAGTACGAGGAAGACCAACTGGTGATACTTCTACGAGTACAATGGATGGATTGTGAGAGAAAAAAACCATGGCATCAATTCTAGACGAAGGAGCTTCTCGCATTTTTTTCAACAAAGAAATGGTTCGGAGGCTGGGCTTGCAGACCAAACCAGGAGTTTTTGAAGGGGAAACCGTCAATAGAAGACACCAAATCTGTCAACCTCGTGAACAACTTGGGCTCTAAAGTGGAGATCTGCACAACGTAACGATCTGGAGGGCTTGCCCAATGAGCGACTATGACATGTTCATTGGGCGAGATTTCTTGGACGGGCACAATTTGTAGGTCGGCTGGAGCAGTGGAGCAGTATACATCAGCATCAATGGAAGAAAGTGACACTTGCCTCTGGTCGATCAACCCACGGCACAACAAAGGTTACGGGAAGCACCAGAGGTCGAAGCAACGCAGGACGCTATGGTAGTTTCAGTGTTCCAGCTGATCCCTGTGGATGTGGCCAAGAAACATCTGAAGTGTGGAGCCCAACTGAGGCTAGATCACGTGGATGCAAGGAAAACGATGTTACAACAATTGAAACAACGTCCGTAACCTCGCTGCTTGAGAAGTTCTAGCAGTCCCGGAAGAGTTCGCGGAAATCGTCAAGGAGTTCGAAGGGGTTTTTCCCGATGAACTACCCCAAGAACTACCACCACAACACAACATCTATCATCATATAGTCCTGAAGCCGTGCACCAGACCAATGGTAAAGGGGACCTATTGGATGAGCAATCACGAGCTGACCGAGCTAAGAAAACAGCTCAACAAGATGCTTGGTCAAGGGTTCCTTAGACCCTCCACATCACCCTACGCCGCACCCGTAATTCTTGTGAAAAACAAAATAAGAAAAATGCGGACGTGCGTGGACTGTTGGATGTTGAACCACATCACAATCAAGAACCGTTACCCCCTCTCGCGAGCAGATGAACTTTACGACCAACTCTGAGGGCTTTAACTTTCAGCAAAATTTGATCTGTGCAGCGGCTATCATCAGATCCGCGTATTCAATGAGGATGTGAAGAAGACAGTGTTCTTCGCAAGATACGGGTACTTCAAGTTCACGGCCATGCTGTTTAGACTCACCAAAACCCGAGTGAAATTCATGGCAGCGATGAAAAACATCTTTCGCCCGTACCTGAACGACTTTGTCGTCGCATATCTCGACGACAACCTCATGTGCAGACGCATCCCGGAGGAGCATAATGGACATATCCAAGAAGTTCTTGAAGTTTTACAAAGATAGATTTTTTTGGAGAACTCTTGAAATGCAACTTTGGTTGCCATTCGATCAAGTTTTTTCGGCCACATTGGTGTCCGACAAATCACCATGGACCCAAAAAAGGTGAAGGCGGTCGCTGATTGGCCGACGCCAACAAATGTTTGAGAAATCCATGTGTTTTTTGGTTTTTGGAACTACTACCATCAACTCGCAAAGGATTATGCACGAGTGTCAGTGCCTCGCTCCGATCTGACGTGGAAATCCACCAAGTAGATTTGGGGGGACAACGAACAAGAAGTGTTTAACACTCTTAGAAACGCTCTAACTTGGCCACCAACCTTACGATTGGTGGATCCAACTATGGACAACATCATGGCCATAGATGCATCGGATCAAGCCATAGCAACCGTTCTCCTCTAAGTCAACAGTACTGGAGAACAAGCGGTCGCGTACATGTTGCAGAAACTACGCAGGCTGGAACTGAACTGCATAGTGCATGGAAAAGAGGTGCTTGCAGTCGTGCACGCATTCAAGACATGGCGGTGCCGCTCGGAATTCCGCTAATGCATCATCCACACTGACCATCACTCATTGAAAATCCTGAAGACCCAGCCAAATCTAAACTGTCGACCGACTCAATGGATGGAGTTCCTTGAGTCCAACTTTGACTATGACATTGAGTACCGGCTTGGAAAAACAAATCCAGCGGACGGTGTAAGTCGGCGACCAGATTTAATGGCTGAGATCAGTATGTTGCTCGTCGAACAAAACCCGTACCTTGCGAGGCTGTTTGCAAAGGGTTACGAGGAGTTCGGCGGGTACGACAAAACCAAGTTTTGGTTCGACATCCCCTACTAGTGACGACTGTCAGGATGAGATCCGCGTGGTGCAGTCCCGAAGTTTGTCTGATCGTCTCTAGTGGTTCACGTCTACTGTTTTGGGCGAATCTGAGACTGAGCGTGAGCTTTCTGGTCGCCTCACGCTATGTGACCAGGAGTTTAGAGACAGTCAGTTTGCGAAGTGAATAACGTCGTTTTGCGTTAGTTTTTGAACATGGACATGATTACAACATTTATAGGGCTAGTCACGAGTTTTTCAACGCACCAAACTGCACGCGATTCGGCCAAGCGTAGCTCAAGTTATGCTTGCCAAAGCGCAGGTCTCACCCACCACAGAAGTCTGACGCCGCCACTCGCCATGGCGCCTTCATTCACGTGCGAAGCGCTTTTCCCAAGGCGCATGTCCCATTGCACATGGTGTATGGGTCCCCTGCACTGTTTCCACGCACCCTACCCACTTTTGGGTCGTGTTTGGTGATGGGGTGTGACGAGGTTCGAAACCTGTCCGCGGACCTGCAGTCAGA
>SZWC01002047.1:169975-182029 GCA_023375785.1 Penium margaritaceum | reverse complement strand
CCCCCCCCCCCCCCCCCCCAGTGCCGCTGCTCTTTGATACCAAGTCTTATGCCAAGCGGAATGTAAATGGTTCATAGGGATGAGGTGCGGGATAAAGGATGATTTGGGTGTTTGGGACAATGGATAACTTTTGTTAAGCACTAAGTGTACTTGATGATCTGTGTCAAGTGCGTCAAGCACATATATGCAATGTCCAGAGTGAGAATGAGGCATAAGTCGGGTCATCGGCGTTCCAGCCGAGCAACGCGTGCAAGGTTGCAGCATGAGTGGATAATCTGAGAAGTTTCTTCGAGGATTCAGTGTGCTTGGATAATGTTGGGGTGCTTCTTAATAAAAGTCTATCGCCGTTGAGAGTTTGACCAAACAATATCGAACAACAATTTGGTTTGTGGCACTTCTGTCGACGATTCTGGAAAGTGGTCGAAGCTGTCAGAAACTTCTGGTACAAAACATCGGAGGTCAGGGTAGTTGGCCAACATGCCCTCCGCCAATTGGTGTAAAATTCTTGAAGTCGACGAGTGGTGGACCATGAATGTATTCACAGAAATATCCACTTACGGAGTTTGGGGACTCGTGTATGTCAAGGACGTAACAATGTCGATGCCGCATGGCATGCGACATTGACATGCTCACGTATCTCTATTGATGTTGTGTCTATATTCTTGGCCAAACTATCACAAACCCTCTTAAAGAGGCATTTTTGTTATTTGAGAGTGGGTTGCATTGTCTTTGAGTGTTGGATCCAAGACTCCGCATACATAAAAAAGGAACCTACTCAGCCATGTTATTGCGGGGCCACAAAAGATTCTCCTATCGCTGATCCCTCATTCTATTTTGAACAAGATGATAGCACAAGATATACATGACAAGGAGGATAATCACCCATCTTTGTGCGTTCATGGGACACACCATCATTTGTAGTATATCACGAGCACTACGGTTATCACGATGCAGGACAGTACATCCAACTAGTTGATGCAACTCATGAAACAAGTTGTACAACCAGACCCTGTGACATGCACCAACCCAAAGTGCCATGTACTCTGCCTATGTAGTGCCATGATCCACTCACTCATGCTTTTCACTCTGCCAAAGTTAAGTACTTCCGAGAAACAAAAGACACCCTGCCCGGCCTGGACTTTCAGGGCTCTAAGCCTAATCGCTGTTAGTAAACCAAGACACAACCACCGATGGATGTGTTGGGTGGTGGTGACCACGTAAATCACTCAGAAAATGAGGTTTAAGTAGAAGGTGTGGTCCACAGACTTCCCCAAGGCTAAAGGGTATAATTCATTCTAACTCTTTTGACCATCTGGGGTCATGGGAGTAGATGCAATCAGTAGTTTTATGGCTAACATTGTTGGAAATAAGTGACAAGCAGCCTCACTGTCCTAACCTCTCAAAAAATCTGAGTCTTGAGAGAAGGGTTCAAGTCTCACAGGAACCAACTTGGCCAAACAGCTCTTCGGTCATCCGACCGTTAAACTGACAGTCAAGTCATCCCCTAGTAAAGTGACAGGTGTCACCCGCGTCCGGCTAGCGGAAAGAAGCCGTTGTCTCCACTACTTGGTCCTGTTCTGCTGTACATATCGAAGATGTTCATTCCCTCATAATTAACCATAACAGTTCTGCCCATCCTGTTCACCTTTGGTTCCACGACTTGCCACCGTGTCCTTGCTCTGCTCGCACCTCGCTCATTCTTCCATCACCATCAACTCTCAGCTCTCGGCTTCACACCGCTCAGTCACTCTTGCTCCTTTTCTCAGTTCTCCTCAGCACATTACTCATTAAATTCAATCCATTGCTCACCTCACTCCAGTATTCTCTCTCTAACTACTTTTCTACATCGCAGCTCTACCACAGCACTCTACACCTGCTGAAGACTTTTGTCCGCCACTTCTGTAACTAACTCTCTGCATTGCTCATTGCTTGCATCAGCACTTATATATCTGACGATCGCTCTTCTACTTATGCTTCCACTGACCGCTTCAGCCGCTCACCTCATTATTCTGACATGGTATCAGAACCTCAGGTAACACTGTCTGGTTCACACTGATCCCGTCCTCACTTCCTCGCTCCCCGCAACACTGCAACCATCCGCTTCACCATCAGCTGACATCAGCAGTGACAACTAAATTGCGTCTCAAGATTTGGACATTGTGTGATCGTTGTGACTAAGCCCTGCGTCCAATTCTACGCCTGTGGCAACGTCCAATGACTTCCTTACTGCCGACAGCCGCCAGAAGCTCTCGAGTCGCCTTTCTGCTGTCAACTTCTCCAAAGCTTCCTTCCACCAGCAACCATCCTGCAGCAGCTTCTCCAATCATCCCTCTTCCAGCTAACACCGCTGCCATAGCTCTCCGCATTAACTTCTTCAGCTGGCTCCTCATCTGCCTCACATCATTTTCTGAAGCCTCCCTCTCGCATTGCCCTTCCTTGCCTCCTGCAGCAGCAGAGCTCGGTTCGCCGTTAGGACATCGGACACCACCAGTCTTCCTACCTGTCAATCTCAGGCCAACTGGGGAACAAGCCGTCACTCTCCTGACATCAGCAAACAACTCTGATCCTCTCTCTACAGCAGCCTTCCTCCTGCTGTCAGGATATCGGACACCACCGGTATTCCTGCCCGTTGGTCTTGGGCCAACTGGGGGCACAAGTTGTCACTCTCCTGACATCAGAAGCTACGCCTGCTACATCTGCCGTGTCTCCTTTGCAAACACTCTATTGTCCTCTTCTCCTTACCATCATATGACTCATCAGCTTTGTACGCCTCCTCCGCATTCTGTTCTCTCTGCGCTCACCAACAACATCTGCATCTGCATCATCATCATCATCATCACTCTCAGTCATCGTCCGCAGCACACGAGGTTTCACCCCTACGCCCACTCCATCATTATCACGCTGCCTCCTGCCATCACTCGCCTTTATCATCTGCTCAGTGCAACAACCCGCCCGGTCGTATCGCCGTTACTGCGATGACCTACGCCCACGCCAAAAATTCTCCCAGCACACGCGGTTCGCCCCTGCGCCCAGAATTCTCCATTATCTACCTCTGTCTCCTCACCAGCAGACATCAGCATCTGTCGCCAGCACAAGGATCTGCATGAGCTAACTGCTCGCTTTGTAGTAGCCTGTACCCAAGCCGGCATCATGTTTCTCATGACTCGTTGGCCTCTGTGATACCCCCAATTCTGCCGCGCACTGTTTTTGCTTCCGCGCTCTCTAATTCCGCATCTGGTCCGCTCCGCGATTCCGCCGCCCCGCGGTCCGAGCAGCACCTGCTTTCTGCTCCTCCGCTCGGGCCTGGAGTTGTTCCTTCCGCCGGAGGGAGCCAGCGGATGGCTCCGGGTGGTGGCGCTTGGCACCTGCTTTGTACCTTTTCACCATCTGCTTTTCTCCTTCTTCTGCCGCCTGCCTTGCCGCGGCTCTGGCTACTATCGTTTCCTTTGTTGTCTCTGCCGCTTTGCTACCTACTCCTGCTTTGACCGTCTCCGCGGTCGCCTGTGTCCCTGTTGCTACCTGTGCCTCCGTGGCTGTTGCTGCTGTCGTTGTCTCCGCTGCCGCTACTGCTACCTCTTTTTCTTGTGCCATTGCCGCTGCTGCCGCTGTTGCTGCTACCTCTGCTTGCGCTGCTACCGCCGCTGCTTCTGCTTCCCCCATGATTTCCCTTATGAGCTCCTTCGCAGCCTCCATATCTGCCTTAGCCGCTGCTTCTCGCTCCTTGGCCAATCGGGCCTCTGTCTCCGCGGCCTCTGCGGCCGCCCGGTCTGTTTCGGCTGCCTCCTCCTCCCATTCTTTCTGCAGGCGTTTTTGCATCTGCTGCAACTGAGGGGAGGGCTGGGTGTATTCACGGGCCTCTTCCACCTCTGCATCCCTCCTGCTCTTGTCTTCTTGGCATACTTCCGCTGCCTCCTTGGCCCAGTGTCGCACCTCTTCTTGCTTGAGCCGCAGTCCTTTCTCTTGCACCACGGTCCAGTGTGCTTCTGCAACCGTTGTCGCCACCCTGGTGCGTATCACATTCTGGAGCGTCAGCATCCAACACTTTTCCATGGCTTGCATCCAGCGTCCCTCAGGCACCTGGGTGTCAGCGAGCCGCGATCTCTCTTCTTGCGGATACTGAACGCTCCACCTGGCATAGACGAGGTTGAGCAAATATCCCCACCTCCACTCGTTTGCCGCGGATCTTCGCCGTGGTGCCTCCGCTGATCCGGGTGCCTGGTCGTTCACGTGATACAGAATGAGGGCTCTGGCCCTCTCCTAGAGTAGATGCACGTACCGTCTCTCCGGACTGCTTCGCTGGTCCCTCCGCACCCTGTTCCACCACACTCGAGCGGCCTCCAGTGATGGGTCCGCCCGCTCGGTGTCTAATAGTTCCGCGACGCCAGTCATATCACTGGCCATCCCTGGTTTGATGCTTAGGCTGTCCCGCAACGCCAAGACAAGGCGCTCTGCGCCTGCTGTTTCCAGCAAAAGCATCTGCCTCTCGTGCACTCCGAGGGCTAGCACCCCCGTTGCTGCTCCCTTTAACACCGCCTGCCACATCTTGCCAAACAGTGAATCCTCGAACTCCGCGCGGATCATTTCCGGAATCTCTGTCAGCACTTGGAGCATGACACTGCTTACTACCTCAAGCAGTAGGGCTTTCTTGGGCTGCTCCCCGCTGTCCCCCGAGCTTTCTTCGAGGTACGTTCTTGCCCCTTCCATCACCGTTCCTATGCCCAGCAAGGGGTGTGCGGGTTGTCGCGTTGGGCTACCGCGCGAGGTCGGCGGCAAGTGAGAGAGCGCCGTCGTAGCCGGGGAGGGGACTGGGATAATTGGGGTCCGGGCCCCATCTCGCGGGCTTGGTGTTGGTGTAGCGGTTGTTCGAGCCGCTGCCTGCGTTGCCCCTGCCACTGGCTCCATGCGCCTTAGGATCCGCGTTGATGTGCTTGTGGCCGGGCCTTGTCGCGACGGGCCCGGTGGCTTGGCCGCAGACGGCGTGACCTGCATTGGTGTTCCTTCCGCGGGGCTGGACCACGGTGGGATTGCCGCTGCCGGTGTTGTGGTCGATGTCAAGGTCGTCCCTGCGGCCGGGCTGGGCCGCGGTGAGGCCGCAGCCGCTGTTGGTGTGGCCGTCACCGGTGTTGTCGGTGTTCTTGTCACTGAGCCAGGTCGGGATACACCTGTTGCGGCCGTGTGCGGTGCTGATGTCCTTACAGGCGCAGTCCTTGTCGTGGGACCCTGCCGCGGTAGAGCCGCTGTCCTCGTTGGTGGTGTTGGTGTCCGTGCCGGGTGGTGCCCCGCGCCCGTGTTGAGAGCAGGGCGGCGTAGCTGCCGTCGGGAGGATCCACCCCCTCGCAACGAAGGCGCGGACCCCGTGCCTTGGCTGCATGCCATATCAGATGTTCCGCGGGCGAGAGCCCAGCTGCGCGTTATCCGTCGAGTGTGTCGAGTGCCAGTGAGGGCTGAGCCGAAGGTGGAGAGAACCGTGTGGGGAGATGGTCGATGCGAGGTAAAGAGTGGGGTGAATGATCGAATGCCGAAACTCGAAATGAGAGTGAGGATGCCTGCGCCGATCAATACATCCGCTTGGCGCGGCGCGAGCCAGTCCGCTGCGAGCAAGATGTCGTACGTGCGGACATCGCAAACCTGAATGGTTTGTGCCGCATGTACATTTGCCACCTGCATGGGGAGGCCCGCGATCTGCCCGAACGGCGCGTCGATGTCTCCGGTAGAGATAGAGAAGCGGAGTCGAGTGGGCTGGATGAGATGCTGCATGTGAAGGGAGCGGACCATCCGGAGCGCAATCGTGGTATGGGTGGCACCGGTGTCCACGATGGCCACGAACTTGCGTCCACATATCCACACGTAACACCACGCCACGTGGACCTTGGAAGGCACGGGCGGTCCGGGGCTGAGGGCCGCGAGTGACCAGGTACGTGAGGCATGTGCGGCGGCATCGCGCACACGAGAGTGTGTGAGGAGGATGCTTCGGGACAGTAGGCGGATGCCGGTCATGCTGTCTCGCGTGCATGAGAGGCAGATGCTAAGAGGGGAAAGGGAGGTATTGTGAGTGGTGAAGAGGGCGCGGAGACTTTCTGCAGACTCAGGGGAGTGAAGGAGGAAGTCCACCAGAGTGAGGGGATGGCGGTTGTCAAGGAGTGGTGTGGCGGGAGGATGAGAGTGCGGGTTGCTCAATGGGCAGGTCTGTGGTGGAGCAGCGGACAGTCGCGAGGTTTTCGGGGGTGCATGTCGTGGGGGAAGATGGTGTGCAATTTCCTCCAATGTCCAACCGCGGATGGTGGGGTTGTACCTTCGAGCAAGCTGTAGGCCAGACATGGAGAGGGCTGGTAGGGTCTCCACGACAGCCATCTCCGCGGCGGGGTCGAGTTCATTCAGGAGTTGCAAGGCGACCTCCTGCTCCTCCTCATGAAATTCCCTTGCTACCCCCTCCCACTCTGCTTCAGAGGATGGAAGTGGTGCCCCAAAATCAGGGGTATGCTCCGCAGGGTTCGGAGGTGCCTCCGCTGCATTTGGAGATGCTAGGACAGGTTCCGGCCAGCCAGGGCGTGGAAGTCGGCTCAGGGCATCCGCGTTGCGGTTGGCAACCGCAGGCTGGTACTTGATCTTCATGTTGTAGCCCTGTAGGAGGAGATCCTAGCCCATTTGGCTAGGATCCCCTCATGGTTCTGAGTCGTGAGGAGCCATTGGAGGGCCTGATGGTCCGTGAAGACCGTGAAGGGCTTGCCATTCTTTATGTAGTCGCGGAAGTGTTGGAGTGCCCAAAGGACAGCCAAGCACTCGCCCTTCACCGGTGGGTACTTCCGCTCTCCCTCAGTGAGGGCACGACTGGCGTAGGCAATCACCTTTTGTGTGGGTTCCTGCACCGTCTGGGATAGGATGGCGCCAAGCCCGTCCCACGATCAGTCAGTGGTGATGGAAAATGGGAGGTTGAAATCGGGGAACTCGAGCATGGGCGCTGTAACCAGGCGGTGCTTGATTTCCTTCCAGGCGTCCGTGCATTCTGATGTCCATTCAAACGGCACGTCCTGATGTGTCAGCTCCTGGAGCGACTTGATGATGCGTGCGTGGTCACGGACAAACTTCCTGTAGAAGGAGACAAAGCCCAGGAAGATCTTGACTTGCCCGGCGAAAGTGGGCTGACGCCATTCCTGTACCGCCGCGATGTTCTCTGGATCAGTCTTGATGCCATCCGCACTCATTACGAAGCCGAGGAACTCCATTTCCGCAGCGCCGATAGAGCACTTGGCTGCCTTGAGTTTCAGGTTGGCTTTGCGGCTGGCAGCGAAGACAGCGGCCAGGGACGAGAACAGCTCCTCGAAGGTGTGGGCCGCGACCATAATGTCGTCAATGTAGCAGCTGACATTGGGGATTCCGCGGAGGGTGGAGTCCATGACCCGCTGAAATGTTGCGCTGGCGTTGCGGAGTCCAAAGGGCATACGTGTAAACGCGTATAGGCCTTCTGGTGTCACAAACGCAGTCTTGGCGATGGAGTCCGGGTGCATGGGAACGGCGTGGAAGGCAGCCTTCACGTCGAGTTTTGCGAACCATCCGCGACCCTGCTGGTGCTCCTGTATGTCGACAATCAGTGGCATGGGGTATGCATCCTCCTCGGTCACACGGTTGAGATCGCGGAAGTCAACGCAAAATCGCTTGGATCCGTCTGGTTTCCCCACGATGACCAAGTTGGCACGCCAGGGACTGACGATTGGGATAATCACCCCTTGCGCCTTGAGCTCTGCGAGCCCCTCTGTGATAATGTTTTCCTGCTCTGGAAGAATGCGCCGCACCTTCTGTTTTGTGGGCGCGGAGTCCCCCGTGGAGATGACATGAAAGGCTTCCATGGCCCCCAGGTCAACCATGGACCCAGGGAAGATGTCCGCAAATGCGTCCAGCAGGTCACAGAAATCCTGCTTTTGTGCGGGCGAAAGTCGTGGGTGAAGCATGTGATCCCACCGCGGTGGTGGTGGTGGTGCTGGATGGAGTGGGTAGGATTCCTCTTCTTCCTTGAGTTGATGGCCATCTCCTAGGACTCGTTGTCCCCTCTGCCACAGCCCCAGGAGATTGGTTTGCACTCTGGGCTCGCTTGACTCCCTCGCGAGTTCCTGCCATTCTCCTGCGGTGACCTGTTCCGCGGTGGGCAAGTTAGCTGTGATAGATGGCAACCTGCTTGCATGAGCTTGAGAGTCCTCCTCCGCCGCATCCAGGAGGGAGAAGGATTCGCTGCCGGTCACAGTCACCGCTACCCTGTCACCGATGGTAATGGAGCAAACTGCGTCTTCCCCAGATGCAGAGCTGAGTTGCATGATTCCAAGGGAGAAGAGGAGGTTGGCCCGTCACGGTACCAAGTAATCCATACCGAGGAGCACGTCATACGTTCTGGCTTGCGTGACTTGGACGTTCAACGGTTCATGAAGGGATCCCACCTGCATGGGTAAGCCGTAAACTTCTCCATCATCATAGTCCATTCCGCCCGCTGAGTTGGTGAAAAGGCGGGGGGTGGGGAGGATGCGGTCTGCCCATCCGACCACTAGAAGGACGCGCAACGCCACAGTGGTGTGAGTGGCCCCTGTGTCAATGATAGCCAAGAACTTCCTTCCACAGATCCAAACCATGCAGCAAGCAACCTCGTAATGGTTGTCATCCCGTCGCGGTGGTTCCAGGGGCTGCGGTGCCCATCCCCACTCTTCTTCCGCAAGGCTCAAGGCTAATGAGGTGTCGTGCATCGCACGGCGGTTGTTCTGTGTGCCAGCGGTAGGCGCGGTGCAGTTAAGGGAGATGCCCACAGTTTGGAGGCGTTGATTCGCCTTGGCGAACTCCTCCTTCAGTCGCGGTGCAAGCTCAGGATGAATTCGAAGGAACTAAAAAAAGTTGACTTTCGCAATGGGGGTGGTAAAGAGACGTTGAACGGGGTCGTTGCTTCCGTCCGCGACCGCTGGAGCTGTGGTGGGTGCCTGCGAAGATGGTGTCGGTTTCTTTTCCACTGCGAGTGGTGGTTTCGTCTGTCGTCGTTTCTCCGGCACGACGGTACGATGCGCAACTGCCTCCTGGAAGCGTTCCGCCGCGGCCTCTGCCTTGCGCCGCACATCTTCCTGTACTATGGCTGCCATCTGCAAATTCCATCCGCGCAGGCCTAATTCTTGGGCTCGTGCGATCAGAGAGGTCTCCGCCGCAGTGGGAGGCAGTTCTGTGGTCTCGTCCTCCGCCATTGGCAGCCCCAGCTTGACGTTGCGTGCTCCGCTCGTAGCGTTCGCGGATGCCTGTGGGTTGGGCAGAATACCCTGCCCGCCCGGGGCAGTCTGGGTCTGGTGATCTGGTGCCTGCCGCCCAGCTGGCGCCTGCTGCTGATGCTGCTGGTCCTGCCATGGTTGATTATGATACTGCTGCCACTGCTGCACCATGGGGTCCTACTGCATGGGATCGTTGCGCGGAACACCCTGTTGCTTGCGCGGGCAGTCGCGAGCGATGTGCTCCAGGCTCTGATAGGTGTAACACGCCTTCGGCTTGGGCTGAGAGGCCTGTGTCGCTGGTGCTAGAGTATGAGAATCTCCACCCTGATGTTGTCGCGTAGACCGCTGCCGTGTGGAAATGGCCGTGGCGTCCTGCACCGCATCATGCAGCGACTGGTAGCGCTCAGGGATCATTAGACTGCTGATCTCATCGGGGAGTACGTGGATGAGATTCTGCAGGAGTACCCATAGCGGCAGTCCCTCCCCTTGAGGATTCTTCGCGATTGACGCCCAAGTGAGGAACTGATCCAAAAACCTGTGGATGTCGGTGTCCTTCCGCATGACTTCCTTTTCAATCTTGCGGAGTGCTTCTTCCTTGGTCAGCCGCTTGAAGCGCTCAATCAGCGCGTTGCCAAAATCCTCGAAGGAGTTGAACGGCGCTCGTGCATTGTACCAGTCCTCCGCGACGCCTTGCAGATGGAGCTCCGCGGTGGCCAGATAAAGATCTGGTGGGATCCGCCCTATGCTTGCATGTATAGTGATCTGCTTCAACCATGTCCACGGGTCTTCTTCAGGGGTTCCCTTGAAGATATCCAGCCGCGGAATGTTAGCTGGTTGCGTGCGTACATACTGCAGCTGGGGCACGATGTTCCGGTTAGCCATGGATGTCACCGCTGGAAGCGGGTAAGAGGCTGCGGCTGCCGAATAACCCTCGTGGCTAGTTTGTGGCTGCACCTGGGGTGCTGGTGTGGGGCCGCTCGTTGGAGCTGCCGCCTGGAGGGTATAGTAGTGAGTCGCAGGGATTGCCGGCGTTGCGTAGGGTGCGGAGTAGAAGGTAGTCCCAAGGGGCGGAATCTGTGTGCTTGGTGCGGCAGGGGTCGTTGGTCCTGGCAGCCAGTAGCCCTGTGGTAGAGGGTGTGACACTGCAGAGTGGTAGGGCGGGGTGGTAGTAGACACTGCAGGGGTTGCAGTGGTCCCTGGATTCAGCGGGAGTGCGGGATAGGCGGAGTGGGGCGCGGTCGTCTGCACCTGGTTGGTAGGTGGTGCTGGATGGACCGCAATTCCAGCTGGCGCGGTACCCATCGGATGCTGGTGATAGACTGGGTGTCCAACCGCCACGGGCATTAACTGCGCCGTCATAGGGGCCGGCGATTGCTATGACGGTATCTGCTGCATGGGGGCCTGCGACGGCACTCCCGCCGCGGAGGGCGTTGCCCAGGTGCCCATAATCATTCAACCTGGTGGGGCTGTGGTAGAAGAGATTGTTGTGGGCCCCGCGTACGGCAGAGTCCCATGCAATGCTGGGTTGGGTTGTGGCTGGAGCCCTGTGTGTGGCTGCTGGGTTGTGTGGGATGGCTGCGGAGCCAGAAGGGGTTGGTGCACCATGCACCTTCTCTGTTCCCCCTGCGGTGTTCCTTGCCATCCAGTGAATTGTGGGTTGTGGCTCGCCGTTGCCCTCACACTTGGTGTTACTGGGGTGTCCACGGCAGTCAACCGCGGATTCACCTGGAGGGATACTCCTTCCATCGCGTGGGATAGTCCAGCCCCTGCTGCCTGATCCCCCGCCGCCTGTTCTGCTGTGGGTGGGTGGGGCTGCTGCTCCGTCTCCGGCATGGCAAGCGGCATGCCCAACCGTTCGGTTGGTACTGCCTGCGGTGTCTGCCACATCCCCTTGTCTTCCTTTGCTGAAGGTGGGCGTTCCGCGGGCAGGTATCTTTGCTGTGATTGGTGTCGATGGGCAGCCCCCAAGGTTGGCTCCCTGGAGACATGTGGGGCCGGAGAGGTTTCCCTCCCTGCTAGTGGTGCGGATGGTAGGTAATCCTCCTCTACTGCCCATGGCGGCTGCATTCCGCCGCGCCGCTGGTAGACTTGTCCTTGGTATGCCAGTGATCTCCCGGTCTCGGAGAGTCCTTCTGCTGGCGGTGGCACATTGGAAAACCACCTGTGCTCCATAGAGTTGCTGGCCTGGAGCTGGTGGGTTCCGCGCAAGTATTGGCTATGTACGCTTTCCACCTCCACGCGGTCCTGCAGTGCGTTCATGATACGCCGCCAGTGTAGCTATTCCAGCCACTCGGTAACTCTTCGGTGCTGTCCCAGTGGATCCGCGCCCGGCGATTAATTGACAGGCGTGCGAGAGGGTGTGGGCGAGGTCTCTCTATTGCCCGCCTCTGTGGCTGCACGTCGCGGCAAGAAGTGGCGTATGGAAGCTTGCTGTGAATGCTGCTGGTGCCGCCTCCGCGTATCCTGATGCACGAAGCTGGCTGCCGACATGTATGACTGAATCTGAAGGCTCGTGCAGTTCTGCTAGCGAAGAGCAAAGAACCATCCACGCTCACCGCACCATGACACTGCTACCCCCAATTTTGCCGCGCACTGTTTCTGCTTCCGCGCTCTCTAATTCCGCGTCTGGTCCGCTCCGCGATCCTGCCGCCCCGCGGTCCGAGCAGCACCTGCTTTCTGCTCCTCCGCTACCTCTCCTGGTCTTCCGCGGATGCTTCACACCCTCAGGGTCCCGCTCGTGGGTAGTGCTCCGCGGCTCGCTCCTTGCCGGCACGAGAGTCTGCCACCTCGTGGCCTCTGACTCCTACGCCCACGGAACCCCGTT
>SZWC01002047.1:132370-152041 GCA_023375785.1 Penium margaritaceum | reverse complement strand
CCCCTCTCCCCGGGACCGGACCTAGGATCCGTGGAACCCGAGTATTTTGCATGGAAGACATTGAATTCATACACCTACCTTAAATCCCAAGAGCATCCATGCCACACACTTCATGGTTGTCCTCGTCTTTGCCTTTTTCATCCTCTATCTCCGTATCTATCTCTCCCTTGTCCTCTTCCTCTGCCTCATCATTTACGTCATCCTACATCCCCCCATTCTTGTCCATGAACCCAGCACCTTCTGCATCGAGGCCCTCTTGTGTCAGCAATACCTGCTCTGGCTCCGCTGCGTACCCGAGGGAGTCCTCACTGCCACTGTCTGAAATGTTTTCGTCAAAGTTGTCCTCTGCTGTCTCGCCAACCTCCTTGTCTGTGGAAGAATCCCTAGGCTCAGCTTCAAGGTCATAGTCATCCGGGTCGGAGTCTTTGATAGCTGCTCCATCTAGTACCACACCACCGCTTGGTGTGCCATATGCTGCTGCTGGTCTCTGTCGTCCTGCACCTGCTGCTGCTGCTGCACGGTCAGCCCTGAGTTGTGCAGCTGCCTCATGTGGACGTGGTCCTGCGGGGTTGGGGCACTTCTTCTTTGTGTAGCCCTTGCGTCTATACCTGGGGCAGAAAAAGTTGCACTGACAGAGTGGTTTGCGCTCCATGCGGGTACTCCTGGGCCTCCCCCGGCCGCTGCTCGGTCCTGGTTTCCCCCAACCGGACAGGGCAGCGCGGATACCCTCTGCTGCAATGGACGGCATGGGATTGCTATACGTCCTACTCCAGGACATGAGTGTGTGGCCGATGTCGTTGCATGCATTTGGGTATTCGTCCACCTCCATCATCATTGCACTTGAGTGCTGGAAAGGCTGGCCAAAATCGCGCCATGGACCACAGCCACAAGTCGAGCGCCAGAGGTCCACCATCTGGTGCATGTTCGTTGGTCCTCACACCATTGTAGAGTGTGGTCCCTCCATAATGACGTCGTAGTCGCGGGCCTCCGCGGAACTGTGCAAGAGTCATTTTGCAAGGGCAAGGGCTACGACCTTGATACAGTTGACGATTTGCTTCCGCCTCTCAGCGATGAGTCTATGCACAAAGTAGACCTACAAGAAGAAATAGAATGGGTAAAGCCTTCGGAGGGACTTGAGGTGGGCGTTCAGGGACTCTGAGATATTTCTGGAGACGTGGCCCGCGCATGGCACAGGGCACATGTACGATGCCCACTTCTACAGCGGGATGCCACCTTGCACATCTGGTCCTGGGATGAGGTAGTTGACAGCCCGCTTGCTTGTGTCCGCTCTTCAAGAAAGGTCCATGTATGGTCATGATACGGTGCGATGAGTCCCAACCAAGCCCCGTGGGTCTGGGAGCCATAAACAACTTCATAAACTTGTCAATTTTGTCCATCTCGGCCATGGCATGAGTGGCGGGATCCACACGTTTCAGCTGCACAAACAGGCCGTATCTGTGATGCAAAAACACTTTATAAACAACACCATGTATACGTAGTTCTCACTTATTCACAAAATGACGGAAAGTACCGCCATGAATTGGCCTTGGCTCCCATGAGTTGTGTCTATGTAAGAGACAGCGCTCGGTAAAGCGTACAGTTGGCCACCTGCACACTCGCCGCTGACTTGATGATTGCTTGGAGTACTGCGGGAGGATTTGTGGGATTGAGGGCCATCTGCGTGGAAGATTTTCAGGCAATCTATCTGGCTGTCAAGGCTGGACTTCCGCGCCCAATCTTCAGCATGCACCAGTGCCCTTAAACAACATGGGAGAGTTTGACAGCCCCCAGCTTGGAACTTACAGCTGTTTGAATGTTCCATGTACAGAACCGTTTCCATACCTCCACACAGCGGGCATCAATGCGTCCGGGCTCACTCCGCACCCACAACCCCAAAACGGTGCACAAATGCATAGTCCTCTTTTTCTTCCCTGCAAGCAGCCATGTTCAGGAGTTTCTGCCACTCAAAAATGTTGTCAGCATCTGCCTTCCTTTTCTTCGTCGTTCCATCGGGAGAGCTGTCCGACGTTCCTGCAATATCAGACGCAAGGACACAAACTGGTGACCAATGGTAAAATATGCCCAGTCTTGCAATATAGCCGTGGAAACGATGAGGTCCAGTATGGAAAGAGCATAGTGGACCAGGCGATGATTGTGCAAGGCAGAAGAAAAACCATGTATGACAGACCCAAATTACCAGAAGAAAACACTAGGACAGTATACCCTGTGCCTGCCCCACAGTACAAGGCAGGACCTCCATCTGCTCTGGAGAGCAAGGCTCCATCCAAAGAAGCCGCAGATTTTCCGTAGTGTCTTCATCCTAGTGCCTTTCCCATTCTTCATACTCCCTATCCTGATTCAACCAGAAGAATAACTCTTCTTCGGCACCTAAGTCGAAGTTCACAACATGGGGTGCTGGATGTGGGAGCTGGACTGCATCCAGTAATGCAAGAACGGCATGAACGGGACCTTGAGGGAAAGCTTGCTGTGGTGGTGGGCAACGCCCCGAGGAGAGAAGTTCCTCCACGCCCCAAGGAGTGCAGTTCCTATGAACTGTGGGGTTGTCCGATGAAGGACCCCAAGGCTGATGCTACGTAGATGGATACAAAGCGGACGAGCGGCTAGGATTTTGGCTGCGGTGAGTGTGTTCCGCCGGCCGAATATTGGTATGCGCATGAGTGGCTGGTGGTGCAGCAGGTGTTACAGTGGTGGTGCAGTGGGTGGTGCAGCTGGTGGTGCAGCCGGTGGTGGAGTGGGTGGTGCAACGGGTGGTGCAGCTGGTGGTGCAGGAGGTGGTGCAGCGGGTGATGCAACTGGAAGTGTAGCTGGTGGTGCAGCGGGTGTCACAGGTGATGGTGCAGGTGATGGTGAAGTGGGTGGTGCAGCCAGTGGTGCCACGAGCTCGACAGTGGATTGCCACCCAGCAGACATGGGTCCTGTTGGGCGACCAAGGTTGCACCGCCATGGGTCGGAAGGTGTCACCACAGAGATGGCGGCGCTGGCCTGCATATCTTATTGGCAGGGAGGTAGCACACATGGCAGACGGTACTGAGACGCTGCGGGCAAGCCAACCTGTCTGCCAAAGATAACCTGACGTCATGTACACAGGCTGCGTGAGGAGAGACCGTGGTAGTTGTTAGACGTAGTGCCTCAGTACATGAGACGGGTGGTTGACTGGACAGCTTACGCGACTGACTACGCACCAGTCGGGCAGAGGCACAAGCCTCCGCCCTCCGGGCACTCATCCGGTTTTGGGGCGCCATAGCGCTAACAATGAGTATCTAGGTGTTTTCTTCCAGCAGTGTATGTCTCTCTTTCCCTACATGTCAACTCACCTCGCTTGATGACGAATGTCAAGGCCACATTGACTCCTGATGCCCCGGCATGGTCGCCGGTGTGCACCGGAGACTCCGAAACTGGTTGACAACTGAAGGGGGGAACAACTGTCCCCACCAACAGTCCACGATCGCTCGCGGCCATTGGAACAATTGCAGGCCTCTGCATGTCATGTCCAAGGCACTTTTCCGGGGCTCAGCATGTCATGGACCCATGACACTCTTCTTCTAAGTAGTTTCCAGGCAATCCCTGTTGTATTCACACGTGCCAGGTGGAACGGACCGGATTGCAACCTTTCTATTTCTGCACATGCAGGTTTGGCAGAAAGCATGGAACCCACACATGAAGGGCGTGTTTGTTTCGTCGGCATGTACTCGGCTGTAACGAACGTCAGCATGGCATACAAGAAGCATCACATAAGTGACATGAACTGCATGGTTCATGTATACAGCTAAGTTTCCCATTGCTTGGTGGTCACAAAGACCGCCGAGCCAACTCTTGATGTAAAAAAGTCTATAGTACGAAAATTAAGATTCTTTGCCAAAACTAAGATTCCTACAAATAGTGAGATAAATGAATTCTATGTTGGTATGGCATCTCTCTTCACACCGATGCATGTGATCTCAAGTTTTTCATTAAAAACTCTGAAATCGCTCATTTATGGCCGAGAGCAAGTTCACTCACGAAATTGTCCATCAAGGCCACTCTCTTGGCCTAGTTTCCCGTGTTGCGGGCAGCTCTTGGGCCGGATGGCCCTCATGTGGCTGTATTCACTCACCTATGCCTCCCGTATTGCCTGTACCCTTGCCAACATCTGTCTCCATTACCAGGTTGGTGTTGCTCCCTATTGCTGCCATTGTGTACATGGTTTCCAGCATTGTTGGCACCTGCATTGTTGCGTGTCTCATTTCTTGCGTCCACACCTGCCTCTGCATCATCATCTGTGCCAGTGTCACTGTCCATGTCATCACTTGGTACCATGCCTTCGTCAATTCCAGCACCTCTGCTGAATATTCAGCTATGTCATCGCTTGCGTCATATGGCTCCTCACCACATCACCCTCATCCCCTATAGATTTTTTCTACAATGGACTCAGTAGCTCCTCTGTTCTCATCTATTTCTACCCCATGCACTCGGGCCCCAGGCGGTTGCATTATTCCCTTACAGTACTCCACTCACCCTGCAACCAGTGTCGTTCGTCCTATGTCCACCTGTCCTTCTGTCCTGACCTTGGCCCCTGGCACTGATCTGTTGGCTCCTTCCATCGGTCACAAAGCACTTGGCCTGGCTGTGTCTATCGTCCAATCCAACTGAGTAGTCAGCTACTCCCTAATTGTGGATGAATTCTTCTGTGCTGTCATAGCCACTGAGTCTCCTCCTGTTGCGCGTCCCATCTTTGTTGCCATTACACTCACTATTCAGGGCAGCGCTGTGCCCATTCCTGATCTGGACATAGTTTTCCAGGCTTGTTCAAATCCAATGTGAATATCTAGAAGTAGGATATGCATGAGGAAATGAATGCAATTTAAGCGCATGGCAATTACGAGAAGATGGAACTTCCACTGGTAGCAAAGCCATAGCCAACTCTTGAATGTTCCAGCTCAAGCGCAAGCATAACAGCACCATCGAGCACTTTAAGGATCACCTCAATGCCAAGGGTTCTTCTCAGGTACCTGGCGTGAACTTCAATGCCATTTTTGCCACTGTGGAGAAGCACACAACTGCCAAGGTGCTCCTTACTCAAGTCGCTCAACCTGATTTTGAGTAGCATCAGATAGACATCAACAACACATTCTTGCAATTTTGACTGATAAGGAGATATATGTGGCTCAGCCACCTGGCTTTAATGATGGTACCCGCATTCTGTGTCGCTGTTGTAAGATTTTGTACGGGTCAAAGAAGTTTCCATTACAAAGGAACCTGAAGATCTCCTGCATCCTTGAGTGTGGTGGCTATCATCGTGGTCTATTTGACTTCACACTCTTCTTGAGCGACCCTTCTACGCCCTTCGTCGCCAGCTTGATATCTATCGATGACCTTTTAATTTTTCTCCACATCTTCAGGTTGTCCAGACTATGAAATCTCTCCTTCAGTCTGCATACAAAATAAAGGATCTCAGTAATGGCTGCGTCTTCCTCGGCAAGGAAATAAAGCATGACCTTCAGCAACACATTCTGCATGTACATCAAGCAGGATATGTTTGCACCATGGGAAAGTGTGTTTCCGACCTATCGGGTGCTGTTTCCCATGCCTCCAAATCCATGAATCGAAGAGGGCAGAGGCTCCTGACGACAGCTGACTTAGCCTGACAGGAGGAGCCTCTTGAAGTTACGACATACCTTCAGGTCATCGGGTCCCATATGTTCCTTGGTACCACAATGCGGGCCGAAGTTGCATTTGTAGTGAACTTCTTGTCCCATTTATTGCAGTTTTCTTGCCGCCTCCATTTTGAGGTGGCATTGCGTGTCGTGTGCTATGTTTTCCCACTCCCCTTCTAGGCTTTTGCTTTTGTTTGTAGCCCTCTATCGTGGTCGACGGGTGCACAACTAGTGCCTATAGTCACAACGTGCACAGCCGATCCAGGTACATCTTCCTCGTCGTCAACATTTTTTTCTCTTGGAAGAGCGTTAAAAAAGGTTGTGTTGCACGTAGCTCGACTGAAGCCGAGTTTGTTGCTTTGGGTACATGTACTTGTGAGAGCATCTTGTTGTGTGATCTCATGTCGCACCCGGGCCAGTCCATCCATTACATCACGCTTCACTACAGCAATTAGAGTACGCATCGCATTGCTGAGCACAATAGAATGCATCACACTCACACAAAGCAAATCAACATCGAGTATCACTTTGTGCGTAAACACATAACATGTGCTGATGTGTGCCATGTTGGTGTTGACCCGTGGAAGCAGCACACTAACTTTCTCACAGAGGTCCCTTGCAGAGGCAAGTTCAAAGTTTTAGTGCATTTTGTTGCTCTTCATTTTCTCCATGGTGATCCCGGTTGCCATATGCCTGCCTCTATTAATTTTTCTCCCTCTTTGGTTCTTTGTTGTGGGTCCTTTTCATACATCTCCATGAAATCTTGGTGTACAGTTGCATGCTCAAGGAGAGATAGCGAATCCATTATTTTAAACACTTTCAGAAACGCTCTAACCTTGGCGCTAACCTTACACTGAACAAATTTAATAGTTGATAATGAAATCACAACCCATCTCCTCCAAGACAACATGGATGGAGATTAATCAATTTTTATGTATGAACAGAGTTGCATGGATGTGAGCTGAAGTACGGGATGAACCCAAAAGAAGTGATTGCGGTTATGTACGCGTTCAAGAAACGGTGATGGTATTTGGAATGCCGACGGTGTGTTTTGCACGTTGATTACCATGGAATATCAAGACTCCACCAAGTATAAACCATAAAAAAACTCAATGGATGGAGTTTCTTGAGTCTAACTTCATCTACAATATTGATTACAGACATAGAAAAACCAGTCATATACATGTTCAGAGTTGGTGACAAGATTTCTTGGCTAAAATCTGCATGCTAATTGCTGAACCGGGTACTATAAGACAGATTTCAAGTTCAACAAGCTGTGTCAGATCATAAAATTCATCCACCAGGTCATACTTCTCCCCAAGTCCAGCGCATCCTATTCGAAGAGTTCCACAACACATGTCCTGATAGAAAATTCATCACTGTCAACATTGAATAAACTAAGAAATGTTGTGAACTACTAGAGGATTGTAACATGTGTCAAGGACTTAATTCAAGACAAACCAAACCCCTCGGGTTTGCTCTAACTACTACCAGTATCCAAAGAACCGTGGTTAGACATATTCATGGAATTTGTGATAAGTTTCTTTGTCACATCACAGAAGTTTGACGCGATCCACATGGTGGTCCATCAGATTTTGCACTTCATCTCAACTACAACAACGGTCATTGCTGAGGGAACTACGTAGATAATACTCAAAAAAGTCATTTGAATGTACTATGTGATTTTCTCCATCACAAGTGATGGATATGGGGAAACGACAAGGTAGGTTTGGTAGGATCAGGTTACTCGGTTCAGATTCATTCAGATGTTGTTATTAATAACCCAAAAATTATGGATCAATTAATTCATGAACAAGAATTTGAAGACGTTTCCAAGTACAATACGGGCCACATGGTACTGATTGGACGGTCAAGCTGCCTACTTCCAAACTTGTATACAACTCTGCAACATCCACAACACTAGGCAAAATTCTGTTTGAGGTATTTACAATAAAATAATAGCAATTATAGCAGGTGAACATAGTTTGATTAGTATACGACCAGTTGAAATCCAGAGGAGGGAATTTCAAAGCATCCGATATGAGACTCACCAAACTTCCACAAAGACTCAAGAGATGGTGAAGCGAGTGGCCGGGAAACATTGGATGGACATTGGAATCCATGTTGGTGATTTCTACCTAATAGGCTCGAGAAGTTTCACGGACTGGATTTTACAGAGCTCAAACTCAAGTGTTGGGGGCCATCCGCGATCGAATATGTGAAAAAATCTATAGATGCCAAACTTTACCTGCCTAAGAGCATGGCTATCCACTAGAGTTTACACATCACCCAACTTCAACCGTACGGGGACCCAGGCAAGCACTAACCTGACTTTGATGTGCCTCCACCACCACATGCCAAAGCAAACCTGGGCACTAAGTTCGTTGTCAAGGATTAGTGAGGAGTATCTCAGTAAGTGGCAGGGTTACAATGATTTACACAACATCTAGGAGCCTATGGGACGTTGATTAACATGTACAATGTCGTTTTAGTGAGCATCGACGTATATCTTGTTACATGTAGGGAAATCACATTCAAGAGGGAGGGAGGTGCTACATCAGTGACGTACACGAGTCCCTTAACTCTGTGTACTGGATTTTTTTCCCTTATGTTTTGGCCCACCACACATTGACCTCTAACGTTTCGGCCGATTGCATGTTGGCCACCTTGCCCAATCCTTCGTGTTATTTTCTAGAAGAACTTGAAGCTTTTGGCCACGTTTTAGAAGTTTTGAAAGAAGAAACCATATTGATCTTTTGATGCTGTTCAGTGAATTCCTTGACGATGCTAGACTGTTTAAAATATGTGTGCCTATATGCTCAACAGAGTTTCTCAAAGCAGCCTATCATGACGAACCGAGTACCCAAGATGCCACTTGTCCCTCATTCTTGCTTTTGTTCTTACACATATGCACTCGAGATTTCTAACAATTGTCATCAGAGTAACTACTTTTCAATCATAATCTAGTTGTGTATCAATTTCTCATATCATGTTTTGATCTGCATGTTCTACCCGTTAATCATCCACATACTACTCTTTTCAATGTTTTCCATCTGTCGTAGATTCGGTACGGTTAGTATGCAATGAATCGTTTTTCTTGAGGATGTAATAGCTGATACATCCGTGCAAGCACGAACATAAGCCTGATATATCCAGAAGTTAAAAATTAAAGTAGCTATATCCAGCGAGTTAAAAAACCAAACAATGCCATATCCATTTTGATCGCCATGCCCGATTGGCAATCTTAGTCGCTGATCGAGCAAAGCGTGGGGGTGATATGTCACCCCTACCATCGCAACAGTCGCGATGGAGTGATTAGCCCCTTTTTTGCTTACAATCGTCCATTCGCAGATTTAGGGCTTTCTATGTTTGCACAGGTAGAGCCTACATAAACACAAAACCACACATCCGTGTATGACGATTTGAGAGTTTTTGCTCGATTGCGATCAAGCAAAGACACTTTTTTCATTATGTTTTCACGGAGAAAAAAACCCATTTGATCCATGCAAACCTCTTCCAAACCCTACCCCACCTTGTAATAGCGAGGGGGTGGCTTGCATCCACCCCTCGCTATTGCGAGGCCTGGCTGATGGCCAGCCACCCTCTGGCTACTGGCCGGCCAGCGGCCGGTGGCCGGTCAGGTGACCGTCCGGCCACCCAACGGCGAGCCACCAGCCGCTGATCAAGGTGGTGGCTCGATCAGTGGATAAGAGGCCATGAGGGCTTCAAGGAAGAGGCTCGTGGCCTTGTGCCCTTGTCCTTGCTTGCCCTCCTTGCCAGCGAGAGCAAGCAAGGAAGAGGGATAGGCACAAGTGAGAGAGACGCGAGAAGAAGGCAAAGTGTCAGCGCAAAATCGTTGATCGTGCCTCGCACACGACGATTCCGTACCGATGTGTAAAAAACTTATCTTGAGTCCGTTTAGGTTGAACTCCGAGTTTCAAAACAAAACACCTTGTGCAAACTCACAATTTTGGGGTAATATCCCCCTCGTTTCGGACACAAAATGAGGGGGCGAGGTAAAACTAGAAATGGGCCTGCAAAGACTTGAAGTATTCAAGTCTCCCTGTATAGGATATTGATGACAATTGCCAACAGAGGAACATAGAGGGAAAAACTCTTTGAGTGTGTACTAGACACCATTCTTCAGATTCCAAGGATGGCCTCTTCTTTGATGGCATGGGGAGTGTCCATCCTCAAAACCATCATTTTTCCCGTCCACACAAGACTCCCTCCTCCATTCTTCAAGAAAAAATTGGGGAAGTGATTTTCCCTAAGATCATAAACTCTCACGGTCTATGAGGATAAGAGAGTAGGAGGATTGAAATGCTTGGGGAATTTTTCAAGGCCTTCTTATTACCGTGGGGCACGAAGGAGCCACCTCCAAGAATGCAAGAGACGTGCCGCGAGGACTCAAGAGGAGGCCAAGGAAGACCAGAAAACAAGAAAGAAGACGAGAGGAGTGAGAGAAAAGCGTGTGAGGTTGGGAACTCTAAGTTAGAGTTGGCCCTCCTCCCCTCCTCCTTGTCAATGCGCCGCATAGCAGCGGTCTAGAAAACGGGTCCCGACATGAGAGGCCGCCAACCGCTCTTGGTATTGCAACCAAGATAGCATATCACCCTCAAACGAGGGATCCACACTTTAGGTTCGTTTGGTTGGCAGCCTCACAAAGTCCGCATGTTGGTCTTTCGTGTTTACCTTTGGTTGGACACTCTGTGAGGAGTCTCAAAGGCAAGAACTGTAAATGGATGCATGCAAGGTATAGGCTTTTATACTTGCAGAGCTTTGCTAAAGCTTCTGCTTGTAGTGGCTCCACTGGAGCCAACCTCAACCTACAGTCCTGCTTGGCGCGTCCTTGGATCGCCAAGTGTCATCCTCAAGGCAGGCTCTACTCAGCTTCCTAGAAGCTTCCTGTCCCAATTTGGGCCACAAAAAAGAATGCAACCGCTGTGGGATCTGACCTTACAACCTTACGTACAATGCTCCGGTGCATATTCAACTAGGCCAGAAAGGTATGATTCCTATGATGATCCACAAGGTACATACTCATTATGGGCAGTGCATTCCAGGCCCATCTCGGAAAAGACCAAGGAGACGTACTCCATAGAGCAGTGCATGCCTTGTCTGTATGTGCAGCTAGCCAGCTAGGCCAGTGGACAAGGTGCATGCCATTTCAATAAATCTCTCCCTTGCACCTCTGTCCATGTGTTGCTCACTGAGCTCCATCAAAGCCTTGGGGCTCACCCTTCCTCTGCCGCACTCCTCATGCCGAATCCACGAATGTCTGCATAGTGCATGTCGCTCTCCAGCGGCTTGGTCATGCAGTCAGCAAGCATGCTCTTGGTTCCACAGTGCTGCAAGTCCACCATGTTCTTCGTGACCAGGTCACGTGAGTAGTGGTAACATATGTCGATGTACTTCGTTCACCAGGAGATGATCTCGTCTTCAGCCATGGAGATGGCGCTCATGTTGTCCACGTGTACGACCGTGGCGTCCTTCTGTGGAATTGTCATTTTGCCAAGCAGGCTGCGCAGCCACTTAGTCTCCTTGTACAACTCAGACAGAGCAACGTACTCTGTCTTAATCGCGGACACGAAGACACAATCCTACTTCCTGCTGGCCCATGAGATGGCAGCGCCATTCAAGATGCACACATATCCAGAGGTGGATTTTCGGTAGTCAAGATTTCCTCCCCAGTCAGCGTCGGTGTAGCACTTCAGGCGAAGGGGGTCCGTACCTTCTTGGCCTCCAAGGACAAGGCCCATGTGACGTGTCTTTTGCAGGTAGCACAAGATGCGCTTTACTGCCTGCCAGTGTTGTCGTCCTGGGTTGGCCACGAATCTGCTCACTTGTCCCACAGCATAGCAGATGTCCGGACGAGTCCCTACCATGGTGTACATGATGCTACCCACGGCGGACTGGTAGGGGATGTCTTGCATCTCCCTTTGTTTTTCTTCATTACTTGGCGACATGGAGGCCTTCAGCTTTGTATCAGTCGTCATTGGGGTGCTGACAGGTTTGCATTCTTCCATGTGGTAGTGCTTCTCTACCTCACCGATGTATTTGGATTGGTTGAGTTCGATGGTTCTTGCTACTCGGTTGCAGTGGATGGCAACCCCGAGGTAGTACTCGAGATGACCCATGTCCTTCATCTTGAACGTTTTGCTGAGGTCAGACTTCAGCTCATCCAGCAGCTCGACCGAAGACAAGCAGATGATCAGATCATCCACGTACAGCGCAACGAGCATCAGCCCTCTCCCATCATCGCGCACGTACATGCTTGGTTCATTCTGGCAATGCGCAGAGAGGTCGGTCATGAAACCGTCCATCTCTTTGTACCACATCCTTGGGGCCTGTTTCAGCCCGTAGAGCGCTTTCACCAACTTGCACACCTTGCCCTTGGGAGCTTTGACTCATTTGGGTAGCTCCATCAGTACTTCCTTGTCGAGCTTCCCATAAATAAAAGCTTTCTTGACGTCCATTTGGTGTATCTCTAGGTTCTTTGCGACTGCAATTCCAAGGAGAGAGCGGATGGAGGCAAAGGTCATGACGGGCACGAACGTATCATCGTACTAGGAGCTTGGGCATTGAGAGAACCCCTGAGCCATTGCACTTGCCTTGAACTTGTTGATGTTGCCGTCTTGCCTCTTCTTCACTCGGAGGACCCACTTGGATCCCACCACGTGGGTCTTGTCAGGTCTATCCACCAGCATCCACGTGCCGTTCTTGGCAATGGACGTGAGCTCGCTATCCACTGCCTCCCTCCACTTGGCCACATCTGGGCCATTCATCGCCCCCGCCACTGTGGATGGCTCTCCCTGAGCCATGCATGACCAGCTAAGGCCAGTTCAATCGTCCTCATATCGCAAAGGTGCTCTCTTTGGTCACAAATTGCGCCAGGATAGTGGTGCGGCTTCTTGCTTTGGTGCTGGTGCTTCCATAGGTTGTGGTTTGTCGTCGTCGTCGTCGTCATCAGAAGAGTCGTGAGACTCCAAGTCAGACTCGAAAGCTCCGGAGGCCTTGGTATCCGCGTCCATGTAAGATGTTGCGTCATCCTCCACAGCTACTCTCCCATTCCCACCACCTCCTGGCAAAGCGAGCCAGTTGTTGAGTGCTTTGTCTCCGGACTCAAGCAACACTATCCACTCTCCCGCTTTGGGAGTGAGGTTTGGGTCCAGTAGATTTCCCTTTTCAAGGGTGCGTTCGTCAAACATGATGTCGCGGCTCCGCACGAGCTTGCCTACTGCCTGGTCCCAAAGCCTGTAGGCTTTGTGTCATGTGTCGTACCAAACCATGACGCACTTCCTGGAACGTGCATCCAGCTTGCCTCCACCTTCTCCCGACTGGATCTTCACCCATGCAGTTGACCCGAACACCTTCAGATGAGATGCGTTGGGTTTCTTTCCCGACCATGCTTCTTGTGGGGTCTTCAGCTACTTGTCCTGCTCCTTTCCACGCTTCCGCAAGGCAGTTGCTGGTGTGAAATTCAAGAGGTAGCATNNGCCTACTGCCTGGTCCCAAAGCCTGTAGGCTTTGTGTCATGTGTCGTACCAAACCATGACGCACTTCCTGGAACGTGCATCCAGCTTGCCTCCACCTTCTCCCGACTGGATCTTCACCCATGCAGTTGACCCGAACACCTTCAGATGAGATGCGTTGGGTTTCTTTCCCGACCATGCTTCTTGTGGGGTCTTCAGCTACTTGTCCTGCTCCTTTCCACGCTTCCGCAAGGCAGTTGCTGGTGTGAAATTCAAGAGGTAGCATGACGTTGTTCTTGCTTCTGCCCAAAAGCGAGGTGGGAGCTTGGCGTCGAAGAGCATGCTTTGCACCATGCCGAGCAGGGTCTGGTTCATCTTCTCGACAGCGCTGTTGCTTTGGGGGTTGCAAGGGGTGGTTTGCTCATGGCGGATGCCATGATGCTTGAGCCAAGGCTTGCATGTCTCCTACTCACCCCCGTTGTCACTTTAGAGAGTCTTCACTTTCTTGGACGTTTGCCTCTCCACCATGGCGACGAACTCGAGGAGCTTCTCATTGACTTTTCCCTTTGTTTTGAGGAAGTAGATCCACAACTTGCGGCTGTGGTCATCAATGAAGGTTAGGAAGTACTTGCTTCCTCCGTTAGAAGGTGTGCGGAAGGGTCCACACACGTCACTGTGTATCAGTTCCAAGACATGCTCTGCTCGCTGACATCCTCTCCCAAACTGCTTCTTCTTTACCTTCACTTGGAGGCATGGTTCACACATTGCACACCCTCCACCATGCTTCATGGTGCACCCTTCCATTCCGCTGACTACCTCTTGCTCGTGCATCTTCTGCAGCGTGCTGTTGGCCACCTGGCCAAGTCGCCGGTGCCACAGCTCAGTGTCAGTGTCCTTGGTTGATGTGGCGGCCGCAACGGTCGCCGGCGGTGCATCCTTTTTTTCTGGTACCACTGTCTTGGTGGCACATGTGAGTCCCTCATCCGATGCCTTGGTGACTTTGGTTTGAAGCCCGTAGAGGATGTCAACTCTTTGAACTTGAAGCATGAGGTCTTCTTTGGTGGACAAAATCTGGATGTACTCGATTTTTATGGCCACGGCTTCCTTGTTGGTGAACACTACTGTCATACTCTTGTCGGTGATTTGTGAGACGGACAACAACTTGGCTGCAAAGGAGGGCATGTATACCACCTTTTGAAGGTTCACTGCCTCCTCCGCACCGTTCACGTTAAACGTGATCACCTTGTCCCCTTCGCCCATGGCTTGGACAACGCCACCGTTTGCACACTTGATGCGCATGACAGATTCGGCCATGGAGACAAATCCACCTTTCTCTTTTGATTAGTGGTGGTTGGTGTCCGAGTCAAGGGTAAATGCCCCGGGCCTAAGGATCGCTGCCCCCTTCATGGAAAGCCCCCTAGCCATCATGTTGGTGAGCTCCTTCTTCTCCTTTCCACCTTTGTTCCCGCCTTCATTCTTGGGACTACGGCAGTCCCTAGCCTAGTGCCCAGCCTTGCCACAGTTGTGACAGTTGCTGGGCTTCTTGGAACTCTTCCCGCCATCATTGCCTTTCCCTCCACCGCCACCGCTTCCGCTGTTGCCTTGACTCGAGAGAGAGCTTGCACCTTGTCCACCAAAGCAAGAGGCATAGGCTGAGATGTTCCCCTCACTGCCACTGCGTCGCATGGACTCGTTGCGGACGTGTTCGGCGACAGCCTCATACGTCAGATGTACCTCCTTCCAGCCACCAAATACGGTGATCAAGGACCCCCAGCTTTCTGGCAGCGCTATTAGAAGGATCATGGCATGCATGTTGGAGTCAAGATTACATTCCAATTTTTGGACCTCCTGCAGCACGTTGTCGAATGACTGCAAAAATACGGGTATCGATTCTCCTTCGCTCACCCTCATCAACATAAACCTTTGGAAGATGAAGAGTCGGTTTGCTAGGGTGTTTGAATGATGCACGCGTGAGAGCTTTGCGTAGGCTCCGGCAGCCAACGTACATCCTGTGATGTGGGAGTGTTGAGTCTCGTTGATGGACGTCACAAGAATGGCCAGAGCTATGTTGTTCTTCATCGTCCATGCTGCAAGGTCAGCCACATGCGTCGTCACGGTTGCATTAGCGGGTGCTGTCTCGATCCCTTTTAGGATGTCGAGGTAGCCACGCACGTTCATGACAAGCTCAAACTGCCATTTCCATAAGGGAAAACGTTTCCCCGAGAATTTGGACATACCCGCCTCAAGACGGGCTTGAGTCAGATCCGCCATTTTTTGCGGTTACTTGTCTTCTCTGCTTCGCTGCTACTCTGCTTTGTTGAGGCCGATGAGGCTGATGAGGCTACTGACTGCGACCATTGGCAAAAGGTGCAGTTGGTTCCATTGCATACCCCTCCCGTTGATGATCGCCTAAGACGATGGTGCCGTCGTGAGAGAACAAACTCGGGGTCGTACCACCTTCTAAAAAGGGGTAGAGCATAATCCCATTGGGGCTCGAGGGTCGTCTCCAACATGGACAGAGCTGTTCCTCATCCCCTAGTCCACCACGTGCACGCACCCTACCTGAAGAAGCCGATGGAGCCGATGGAGCAGATGGAGCTGTCCTATGGTCCCTGTTGTACCTGCGTGCCCTGCAAGACCACGCGCTAGTCGGTCTTGGAAGCGTGCCTTAGAACCAGAAGTGCGTGCCCATAACCCTTTGTGAATGCGCCGGATAGCAACGGTCTAGAAAATGGGCCTCGACATGGGAGGCTGCCAACCGCTCTTGGAGTTGCAACGAAGATAGCATATCACCCTCGAACGAGGGATCCACACTATAGGTTCGTTTGGTTTGCAACCTCATGAAGTCCGCATGTTGGTCTTTAGTGTCTACCTTTGGTTGGACACTCTGTGAGGAGTCTCAAAGGGAAGAACTGTAAATGGATGCATGCAAGGTACAGGCTTTTATACTTGCAGAGCTTTGCTAAAGCTTCTGCTTGTAGTGGCTCCACTGGAGCCAACCTCAACCTACAGTCCTACTTGGCGCGTCCTTAGACCGCCAAGTGTCATCCTCAAGGCAGGCTCTAGTAAGCTTCCTAGAAGATTCTTGTCCCCATTTGGGCCACAAAGAAAATTGTGCCTATTGCGGCTGCATGAACCCACAACCTCTCATTTGAGACTCCGGCGCCTATTCGACTAGGCCACAAAGGTATGATTCCTNGGTTGGACACTCTGTGAGGAGTCTCAAAGGCAAGAACTGTAAATGGATGCATGCAAGGTACAGGCTTTTATACTTGCAGAGCTTTGCTAAAGCTTCTGCTTGTAGTGGCTCCACTGGAGCCAACCTCAACCTACAGTCCTACTTGGCGCGTCCTTAGACCGCCAAGTGTCATCCTCAAGGCAGGCTCTAGTAAGCTTCCTAGAAGCATCCTGTCCCCATTTGGGCCACAAAGAAAATTGCGCCTTTTACGGCTGCATGAACCCACAACCTCTCAATTGAGGCTCCGGCGCCTACTCGACTAGGTCACAAAGGTATGATTCCTTTGATGATCCACAAGGGTCATACCCATTATGGGCAGTGCATTCCTGGCCCATTTCGGAACAGACAAAGGGGACGAACTCCATAGAGAAGTGCATGCCTTATCTGTATAAGCAGCTAGCCAGCTAGGCAGTGGACAAGGTGTATACCATTTCAACACTCCTCACCATATAAGTGGTGCTAAAGTTTTATAAGCCTCTTTGTTCTTTGGTCTTCATTTTGTTTTCCAAGGATTTCTAGCTTGCCTAGTACCATGAGTCACAACTAAGGGATATGCCAAGAATCCACGTCGTTGTGCCAAGCGATATAGGAAACTAGTTATTTTCTATCACACAAAAGTGCCAACCGTGGTAGCCTAGACAGATAGAGATGAATTATATAATTGCCTCATCCATTGTGAGAGCAATGTGAATTTGGGATGTGACACTTCCTTGAGGTCTTGGGGTGATCTTCACAATGGTTTTAACATGCTAGCTTCATGGGTGATGAAATGGCAAGTGCCGGACCGTCTAAGACCACGGGCAAGAGAGTGACGCCCTCACCACACATCCTTGGTGGACTCCAAATTTTGGGAGCTACTGCCACGACTACAGGTGTCAAACCAAAGGTAACCATACCACCAAAGGTAGTCCTCAATAAACTCAGCAATACCAAGAAGTGAATGGAAGTAAAAAATGTACTCAGCGAGCACGTCGACATGCACGTGGGAGACTCCCACACGAAGGAGGACCACTCGAGTGTGGATCCCGACAAAGAGCATGATGTCAGCGATGGTGAAGACGATGAGGATCTTGATGATAGCCATCATCATGCAATGCATTCAAGTCAATCACTCAAGAGGGACAAGAAGCCCGCCGGATGGTCTGGAGCTGCCGACAGTAGCAAAGGCGCAAAGAGCAGTCAATCGTTGGAAATTTCCTATGAGCGTGAGCCGGACGACGTCGTTGTGAAGGTAATTTGGAACAACCACCAAAGGCTTGCTTGTTTGGCTACCGAGGCGGCAGGCCAACTCAAGATCTGTACTGACGGTGGAGTGACACCACACGGAGGAGTGGGGAAGGATCTCCCTTCTTACGATGTGGTTGCAATGGGACAGACCCAAATCCACTCAAGCGTCTTTGCTGAAGTGCTTCCTCTAGAAGGTTGGACTCCTTGGAATTGCGTACATGAACCGTACCCTCATGAATTGGATGAAGGTACACGAACAATGTAAGGCCCTTGAGGCTATCTCCGACGCTCGGACAACATCTGAGCTAAAGTTTGTGTTAGCCAACCTTCTAATCCATATCAGGAAAAACATCATGGACCTCGATCGTGATTGTCAGCAATAGAGTCTAGCCACTCATGAGGCAATTCGATGACACAACAAGCTTGACAAAGCATTATGGAGCGTGATCCAGGTACGGATGCAGCAGCGATTGTAGCATGCCGTAGATGTTGATGCCACCACTAGTTTTAGTGAGGACTTCCTTACCTGGACGACTTCATCATTGGTCATGAACATGTCCTTCGTCCACAATGTTGAGATCTTCCAAAAGGGCGTAAAGTTGGTCGATTGGCTGAATCATATGGAGTACGTTCTACATGTCCATAACGCTTCACTCAGTTAGTGGGATGACTTTGCCATGATGTGGCTTGAAGACAATCTCTTCAAGTACATGGTCAAGGAGCGGGGCATGCAACAGCCACACGTTGAGTGGTATTCGATGTTGTGGGAAGACTTTTGTGCTATCATGCACAAGAAGTATACCCAACGCAAGGAGGCATAGCGTGCTTTCCACAAGATCAAGGACTTCAAGCAGCTGGACAGCTCCCACGAGGCCTACTTGAGCGAGTTTACCGTAGTTGTAGAGGAAGTTGAAAGCTTCACCAAGTATAATGGGACCGAGACCTTCAAGTACCCGAAGTGCTTTTTGCAAGAGTACTTGCATCATGGTCTTGCTAGTAAGACACTGAAGGAAAAGACCACCACAATGGCAACGTGCCAGGCTTGGACAACCTAGAGGACGTTGGGAAACTACATGAGTGAAGTATATTTGATGAATCCAAAACACTACTCAGATGCACGGCCAAATGCATGTTCATAGCAAGATCTTCACTTACGCATGGACACTGCAGGAGCTAGGGGGTTAGTCAGGCAGTAGAGTGGGGTCAAGGGCAAGTAGCTCGCAAATCTTCCAGTCAAGAAGGCTGGAGGACACAAGGCCTTTGACTACAAGCGCATCAAAAACAATGACGTGCTGCAAGCGGCGTAAGAGCATCGTAACACAGCCTTCCGCAACGGGTTGTGCCACAGCTGCAAGCAGCCTGGCTACTTTAGGGTCCAGTGCCCTGAGGCTACTGGTGGTGGACAAGAGGCCGCGATGTTGGCCATAGCTACAAGACCTTGTGGAGATGGTGCAGCGGGAGGCTGTGGACAGGGTCATGGAGAGGACTCCGGTTGTGGCAATGGGCCCGTCCTGTTGAATGTTTTTGCCCCTTGTTCAGTGTTGTAGGACGGATCAGGAATGCTCTGCCCCTTGTGGAGGTATGACCCCTAGATCCGTTGTAGTGTGACTCAACTATGCTCTGTCTCTTGTGAGATATGACCTGTGAGTACACCATGTGGGTGAGTGGTTACCTTGGCCATTTTGTTGATTTGGCCAAGTGAGAGGTCATGAGGTCGATCCTGGCCCCATGCATATCTTGTTTGCTGTGGAAGCTTCCAAGAAAGAAAGTCCGTAGCTTCTTGGACGCTACATGGTTGGTCTGTCACCTTGACACTAGGATGCTTATGTGTCAAGCCCACAGTGCATGTCTATTGGTGATGTGGCTGGTTCAGGCCACTTCCCAGGAATGTGCTTTTGAGTTCTAGGACTGGACAGACAGCTATAAAAGGACTTGTCTTGCATGCTGATCAATCAACCCTTGCTTGATGCTCTCTTGCGTATTGACGACTTGAGCTCTTCTTGAGATGTAATGCTAAGGCGTTAGTACTCTTGAAGGTGAAGTGTATGCCTGATTAAGTTTGGGGTGCATGACACAT
>SZWC01002047.1:106372-129441 GCA_023375785.1 Penium margaritaceum | reverse complement strand
TCGCCATTGCTGCTGCCGAGAACATGGAGGTCCACCAGATGGATGTCAAGACAGCCTTCCTTTACGGCAAACTTGACAAGGAGGTATTGATGGAGGTTCCGGAGGGGGTTGATGCTCCTCAGGGCAAGGTGTGTAGATTGGTGAAGGCACTCTATGGGCTAAAACAAGCGCCAAGACTTTGGTACCAGGAGATGGACACCTTCATGGCCAAGGAGTCCTTCATGCACTGCGACAATGACCCTAGCATGTACGTGCATGAGAGTGACAAAGGGACTATGTTGGTCGCCTTGTACGTTGATGACCTGATTCTATGCTCCTCTTCAACGCAGCTGCTAGACGATCTCAAGGGGCAGCTGAGTAGCAGATTCAAGATGAAGGACATGGGTCCTCTTGACTTCTATCTTGGAATTGCAATCAAGCGCGACAGAGCAGCAGGTACCATCAGCCTGAACCAGACAAAATACATCGACTCCATCCTCAAACGATACGACATGGCAGATTGCAAACCTGCCAGCACACCCATGAGCTCGGAGTGCAAACTCTCCACCTCCATGTCCCCATCCAACGAAGCGGAGAAAACTGACATGCTGGGCATCCCATATCAGTCTGCAGTGGGCAGTCTGATGTATGCCATGGTCGCCACCCGACCAGATATAGCCCATGCTGTTGGGCAGGTGAGCCGGTTTGTGGCCAATCCCGGTCCACTTCACTGGCAGGCCGTGAAGCGCATCATGCGCTACCTTCAGGGGACGCGGCACGTGGGGCTCCAGTTTGGAGGCATCGCTGGATCCGCATCACTCCGTCTCATGTGCTACACTGATGCTGATTGGGGAGGGAATATCGATGACAGAAAATCTACCTCCGGCTTTGTGTGTATGTTGAATGGAGGTGCAGTCAGTTGGGCAAGTCGCAAGCAGGAATGTGTCTCTTTGTCAACAGCTGAAGCTGAGTACATCGCCTTGGCTGAGGTGTGTAAAGAGATGCAGTGGCTACGAAGCTTGCTATCCGAGATGAAGGCACCACAGGCAACGGCGACGGTCATCAAGATTGACAACATGAGCGCCATTGACATGTCAAAGAACCCCGTCCTGTCCAGGCGCACAAAGCACATCGAGATCCGCTACCACTACGCTCGAGACTTGGTCTACAAGCAGACAGTGGAGCTCGAGTATGTCGGCACCAAGCTGAACCGGGCTGACATGCTTACAAAGCCACTGGACAAGGATCTCCACCAGGCGGGCAGGCAAGGTGTCGGCATGGTCAACGCAAGTGATGACGAATGATGATGGTCACTGATGCAAGGTGCAATGGAGAGATTTGTTGAATGTTTTTGCCCCTTGTTTAGTGTTGTAGGACGGATCAGGAATGCTCTGCCCCTTGTGGAGGTATGACCTCTAGATCCGTTGTAGTGTGACTCAACTATGCTCTGTCTCTTGTGAGATATGACCTGTGAGTACACCATGTGGGTGAGTGGTTACCTTGGCCATTTTGTTGATTTGGCCAAGTGAGAGGTCATGAGGTCGATCCTGNACAGCTATAAAAGGACTTGTCTTGCATGCTGATCAATCAACCCTTGCTTGATGCTCTCTTGCGTATTGACGACTTGAGCTCTTCTTGAGATGTAATGCTAAGGCGTTAGTACTCTTGAAGGTGAAGTGTATGCCTGATTAAGTTTGGGGTGCATGACACATGTCAACAAAGGAAGAAGGCCTAAAAACCTTTGTGAGCTTTTCGGTTTCGCGGCTTCTCTGCCAGAGGTGGTTAGCTCAATAGCTAACACGTCCGTGGTAACGGACATGGCCATGGTGTGAGTTTTCTCCACCCCTTTTTTTATGTCAGTTGGGACCACTTAAAGGCAAAACTTGATCACGAGTGTGGTTTCATGTTTTCAGATGAGGATATTAAAAAAGTTGAGTTTCTCATGAGCTCAAATTTCTCTACTATTTTCTCTCCTCTTGTTGAACCTCATTCTACTCTTGATGACAGTCATTACTCACTAAATGTTGCATCTCTAGACGAGATACATGAGTGAACATGCTTAGTGGTGGTAATAACAACCACAGTGCAAGAGAGGTATGATGCAGTGATTGAAGAAAATGCCCTCAAAGCAGTGAGTTCAATCACGTTTGTGAAATTTTTCGTCGACGATTTTGACCCAACCAAGTTTTAGGACTCAAAGGTGCTAGCCTTATTCATACGTGCCTACAAGATGTAGAATCGGTTGGGTGAATAATGGAATTCACCGCATCCGATGTATAGATTTTGTGTTCATTTCAAACTCGGCTTGCCGGCGTCAAGCGTGTTCATTCAGTAGTAGTTCACTAGAGCACCTAGCTGGTTCTCCAATGAGCATACTAGCTAGCACTGGAGAGATTAACTTCTTTGTTAGCCTGATATTTACCTGACAAGTAGACCAAAAGTACAATCCATTAAATGGTATGATTATCGTCGATGTAATCATACGGTTCACATGATTGGTACCTGTATAGGAAAAATTTACATTCAAAGTTACACACAATGTGTCACATTGAAGGTAGTCAACCTTGTTGACCCGTTCAACGTGGCACTAGGCAATGAGTGGCAGTGTGAAAACAACGCTTTGATGTGCTTTATATCAAATTAGTTGATCCTTTGAAAGGATTATCATCGCTTTACGTTAACTTCAAGTATAGTAATTTCACCGACCCGACTAAAAGTTCATGCCGGCTTGTCTGCAATATAGGTCAAGAGACGTATTTGACAAGGATGTCAATACTTCTTGGCTCAGTTGCAGAAAGTGGAGGATGGTGTGAAATAATACATGCCACAAGAGATCAAACCTCTATTTGTGAAGTTCTTGTATGTATTCCAAGACCCACCCATTGGGCATCTACCAAAACGATAAATGGGCCACACAATTCCGCTGCAACCAGAGGTGATTCCTCCATTCAAACCCATGTATCGCCTTAGTCTAGCAAAACAACGAGAGGCCAAATGTCAAATTAAAGAGTATCTTACCAAAGGGTAGATTGAGCAAAGAAGCTCGTCGTACGGTATGGCAATCATTTTTTTGAACAAATAGGACTTTGGTTTACGCATGTGCATGGACTATCAGACCTTGAACAAGCTGATGAATTTATGGTTAATCACCCCAAACTTACACATTTAACGATCAATGTATCAAAAAGTACATTTTTGCATGCAAAATGTTTTCACAAAACATCCACATGAATGCATGTCAACAAATCCCAGATGTTCATTCCTTGTATAGAATGAAAATTCTAATGGGCTCAGTGTGATATCTAGCCGTTTCTGCGAACACTCCATGTTCACTAGTTTGTTTAGTTCCCAATATACTTCTTGATACACAGTTTCACGGGGAAGGCATTTGGTCATACATGGGCTGACGGTGAAAACCCATTTTCCTTGCCGCGGATTGAGGATCTAGTTGACCAACTCTAAGAGGGAAAGTATTTTCGTCATTCGATTTGTCTCAAGAGTACCATCAAATTCAGACCACAAAAGATGGTGTACACAAAACAGTGCTTTCAACGCACATGGGACATTATCAGTTCCAAGTTTGTGCTTCGGGTGAATAAACATCGCGGTAACTTTCTAAGGAGAAATTAACCGCACATATGTCAAAGAACTCGGTCATTTTTTTGTGGTTTATGTGAACGACATCTTGGTTTTCTCCAAATGAATACAAGATTACATAAAACATCTATACGAATTCCTCGCCATCTTTTGGGAACAAAGTTTCTATGCAAATGTAAGCAAGTACAAGTTTCACAAGGTGAGCTTGAATACCTTGGACAAATAGTCGGTAAGGATGGTATCTGTATTGATGCACAAAAGGTCCAAGCCATGGTGGATTGGTTGCGCCTAGAAGGAGTTGGACATGGTTAGTCTTTCCTTGGACTTGCAAACAACTTTTCACGGTTTATGCAAGGATATCCAACCCTAGTAGCACCGCTAACTAGACTCACACAAAAGGACATGCATTGGAAATAGACATTTGATTGCAATAACTCTTCGCTAAAAGTCAAATAGATCATATCCATAGAATTCTTTGTTGCTCTTCCGGATCCATCGCAACCATGTGAATTTCAATATGATGCGTTAGTAGTACGACTTGCAGCATTCCTCATGCAAAATGGTCACCCAGTTGCTCATCAGAGCCAGAAGCTAATCCCCATGGAGATATAGTACACGACTGGGGTTCAAGCGCTCCTCTTGGTGGTACTTGATTTCAGGATGTGGTGTTGCTACCTCGAGGGTGCTAAAGGGGGTATGACGATCATGACCACCTACAACCCATTGGTGTTTTTCTTGAAGTAACCGAACTCTCAAGACGGCAGGCCCCTTAGAGCGAATACTTGAAGTGGTTCTTGTTCACATGGAAACATCGGCCAAGACGCATCAATACTTCCAATCCACTAAGCCGACAACCTGTGAAAGATAAAGCAACCACCAAGGTTAGAGGGTGTTTTATAGTAATTGTGACAGCAACAATGCTAACACCAGATCCCCCTGGACCTCTACGGTAACCATCTCAAGAGACTGTCGACTACAATGGTTTTGTAAACAGGATTTGGATAGGATAGAATAAGGATTCTTGGTTCCAAGTCTCTTGAAATCTGGAAAACTACTTGTTGGTGGAGGCAGCACAAATCTTCTGGCATGGAGAATAAGTTGTTGTGCCGGGATGGAAAGACATTCGAGTAAAGATCATCTCCTAGTTCCATGACCTGCTGCTGGTAGCACGTCATGTGGGACCTCAAAAAACTAGACAGGCACTCTTGGACCATTACTTGTGGCCACGATGGAGTATCGATACCCTTAAGTATTGAATGACATGCGACCCATGTCTTTGGAACAAGGCACGGAAAAAAAAAACATGGTAGACTCCTCCAAAAGCTTTCCATCCCTCGAGTTCCATGGAAGTGCGTCAGCATGGAACTTATTACTGGTCTTCCAAACACGGCCAAGATGTAATACTATTTGTTGTGGATATTCTGAAAAAAATGACATACTTCATTCCTAAAAAAACTTCTGTAAACACATAGGAGACCGCTCATCTCCTCTTTTTGGATGCCGTGAAGTACCACAACTTGTTGCACATGATCTCTGATTGAGATAAAATAAATTCTAGTAATTTCTGGCCAAAGATCCACGAGTAATTCAGCATTGAGTCACAAACATCAATGTTAGTTCACCCTTAAACCAACGGAAGAATAGAGCGCATGAAGAACACCCTGGAGTAGATGTTTTGCATGTACGTGGATCTCGTCATGAATGACTAGGAAAAATTCCTATTCCAACAAAGCTAACAGTAAACGAGTCCACATAGTTCACACCGTTCATTTTGAACAGTGATTGGGATTGAGTGGTGTCCTCTTTATTGGTGAAGAGTGGGATTATGTGAGGACACATTCCTTGTGCTCAAGCCTTTGCCAAGCGCATGGAATCCTTGTTGTGGGAGGCAAAGGGTCACCTTGAAGCTGCTTGGCAACAACAAGAGGCACATGCCAAGAACAATTGTCATGAGCACTCGTTTGATATCGGTGACAATGTGTTGTTTAATACTGAGTACCTTCCGTTGAAGTTGCCAGGGGTGCAAAAAAATTCTATCCAAATGGGTTGGGCCGTTTTCCATTGTTGCACGCATTAGGCTAGTGGCATAACGATTGTTGTTTCTGCCGAGTATGAAGATACATAGCGTGTTTCATGTGAGATTGTTGGCTCCATACAAAGAAAAGATGGATGGTCAGTCACTATCGATAGTTCTTGATGTTGACGGCCAATACGAGGTCCTTTGCCTACTCTAGAACCAAGACCGTACACTCCGGTCGTGGGTGGTAAGAGAATACCTCGTTCATTTGGCCGGTTGTGGACCTGAACATAACTCATGGGAGCTTGAATCTTGGTTTCCAATGGGGGTGGTCAACGAGTACTAGCAAGAGCTGGTAGCTTGTACAGAATGACACATGGCAGGAAACAGCACCTGAACGCGGCAATACTGAACAAAATTCCGGCTGGATGGCATTCATGGACAGCGACCATATGAGGTTGGCGACGTCCAACTTGGTTGTCGTGCAGTCGGACCAGCCATACTTATACACAAGATGCAACTTATGTCTCAAGTGCCATGCACGTGTTCATGTTCATCCAATGATTGGAATCATTTATTTTATTTCACAATGTTAATGACTTACTATCTTGTACTCTCACTTGCTCGTCATGAAATCACGACAATTCATTGTAAGTGATGAAGAATGTAGAAAGAGGGCCGGTTCGGACCCTCCCACCTTGTAATAGCAAGGGGGTGGCCTGCAGCCACCCCCTTGATGTTGTGAGGGCTGGCCAGTGGCCAGCCACCCGTTGGCTACCGGCCGGCCGGCTGGATGTTCGGCGGACGGCCAGGTGACCGGCTGGCCAACCAACTGCGAGCCACCAGCCGTCGATCAAGTTGGTGGCGCGATATACAGTTAAGAGGCCATGAGGGCCTTGAGGGCAAGGCTCGTGGTCTCATGCCCTTGCCCTCAATTGCCCTCCTTGCGAGCGAGAGCGAGCGAGGACAGGAAATTGGTGCAAGCAAGTGAGACGTGAGAAAAAGGGAAAGTGTTGGAGTGAAATTACCGATCGTACCTGGCACACGACAATTTCATGCGGACACATAAAAAACAAAACTTGAGTTCATTTAGGATGCAGTATGCATTTCAAAACAGAAAATGTGTGGGAAGTAACGAGGTTTGGGTAATACATCCCTCGTTTTGGACCCAGAACAAGGGTTGAGGTAAAAACGGAAATGGGCCTCCGAAAACTTGAAATATTCAAGTCTGCATGCACATGACGTTGATGACAATAATCCCCAGAGTAACACAGAGGAGAAAACCCCTTGAGCGTGCACTGGTCACCATTATGCAAAATCTGACAACAACCTTAGTCTGGGACCTGGAGAGCTAACTCAATACACTCAAATCACACTCAGGATTTTAGGGTTTTTTTGTGTATGGGCTCCTAGTGAATCCCGCAGTACCAAGGCCCAGCAGGTTACCTTTCTACGCATGGGGTGTTTTGGACCCCACACTCAAACTCCTCGCAAATCCCTTTTATGAAAGTTGTAAACCCCTTTATAGGGGGTTTGTGATTCTTCTTTGATGTCTGATGACATCACCATGTTGTTGCTGGATGGCATGCAAAATTGACATACTTGTTGATTTGGATATAGCATGATTTTTGCATTCTCGCTAGATAAAGCTTTAAGAAAGTGTACAAAAGTTCCAAATTTGGATGTGGCATGTTTAATGTACAAAACATGGATATAGCTTTAGTTATAGGCAGTGGGGGAGTGACCATACATCCACTTTGTTCTTGACAATAATAGCTATATCCATGTTTCGTACATTAATCACAACCTACCCAAATTTGGAAAAATCTCACACTTTATCAATGCTATACCTAGAAAGCATGCAAAGAATACGCTATATCTAATTCAATAAGCTATGTCAACACTGCATGTCGTCCAACGAAAACATGCTGAAATCGTCAGACATCAAAGATTCACAAGTCCCTCTGTAGAGGGGTTTGTGAATTTTCTCAAAAAGGTTTGCGAGGGATTTGAGTGGGGATTCCAAAATACCCCATTTGTTCAAGGGGTACCTACTTGGCCCCGCTACCGCGGTGCTACGTCCCTCATGTACACGAGTCCCTAAAATTTGTGAGTGGGCATTCTTGTCATTACATTCATGGCCAACTACGCAACAATTTCAGGATTTTTACACCATCCAGCCAAGGGCATTTTGTCCAACTGCCCCAACATCCGGTATTCCGTTCCAGAAGTTAATGAAAACTTTGACCACATCCCAGAATAGTCGACAGAAGTATCTCAAAACATTTCAATATTTTGATATCATTCAGTTGACTTATAGATGGCGCTAGAACTTCAGCTCGAGCGCCAAAGACCAAACATATACCTCATTCTTATTCTCGGCCTTGTCAACATGTGCTTGACTCACTCCACACTTGTCATCGAAGTACACTTACTGCTTTCTACAAGCTATCCATTTTCCCGAATCACCGTAATCATCTTTTGTCACACACCTCGTCCCCGTAAACCACCTAAGTTCTATGCAACATAACAGTTGATATCAGAGCACACCGGTGTTGGAGGGGCAACCGACGCATCAACTACCCGGCGACAACCTCACACGATTCCTCAGCACATCTCCACTATTCACAGGATCACAGGATTTACGGCAACAACGGTGAATGAAGCAAGCGCACCCAACAAGGAGCAGCAGTCCCCTGCGAGTACTCCGGCGATGGCGGATGACCACCACGTAAACAATGAAGCTCTCCAGGAAAACCAGGCGGCAATGGCAGATTTTGCTGCAAATGGTGCAGCACCAATGAACCCGATGGCCAATCCGGTGACGGACCCATTGGGCTCGGCAAACCCTTTGCCCCCACCACAGCTCATTGGGAAAACAACTGGCACGATGGGAGACACCGGACAACAAGCGCAACTCAACAAAGAGCTGTACCAAAAACTGTCAAGAATTGAGAGACTCAACACCCATCTGGTCCAATAACTCAACGCGGTGATGGGGGAGCCGCAAGTATCTCGTGCGTGCAAAGCAGTACTCACCAAGAGAAAACTGCAATTTACAAGTGAATCCCATACCCTACTGCCTTTTTACTTCAATGTTAAGTATTTCCTAGGGGACAACGAAAACTTTTATTTGGCTCCATGCTGGATCTTTTTCTCTTGAAAATGAATACGTTTTACTATTTGTCCAAGTTCTGTTCAGCCCTCGAGGACCGAGTGAAATTAGAAACGCAGTTGCAGGACCCCATGCGGTCACGCTATTGTGTCCATTCCAATGTCTGACGTGCGCCGATACCGGGAAATGTAGCTGCGAGACCCAAAATGGATCGCTTGTGAGCGTAAAGAACACGGATTCTACAATACGACATAAAGAAATTTTTCCCAATTAGAGAACAGAAAATCAATTGGCCCTGGAGACAAATCAAGACTACATATTGTAAATTATTTTAAATGGAGACATCGTAAATCAATACGGTATTTGACCGGAATGGACACAATAGCGTGACCGCATAGGCTGTTTGATGTCACAAACTCTAAGGGACCGGTGGTCAGTATGTGGCTGATGAGTTTGGAGGTGTACTTCATCGCTGCTGGGGTCAACAACAAAAAAAAGAACACTGACCTCACGGCTTTGATTTTGTGTGGCATTGCTTTGAGTTGGTGGTCCGATCTAAGGGCCATCCAACGGTAGCAGGATATTGGCGGAGATGGTTCAACGGCTCATGCAACTGCTCTCACATCGCCAACCACATGCGTACTACCTCTTGAGCAGATAAACCCGATATGGTATGGCTTTCTCACACCACCGAAGACATGGAATAACTTTTTGTGTGCTGAATTCACTCACTTTGGGAAGCTTCACAAAAACTCAGACACACGATACATACTCCAATGTCTGCGTCAGTAGTCCAACGTGACGGAGTACACTCACCATTTTTGACATCCAAGAAGACATTCCGTGAATGATTGTAATAGCCAACGACATCAACAGTGTCGACTACAATACTCGGATTTAGGAATCCAATGACTGGCAACCCCAAAGCCACCATCCTCATTGTGGTGACAGGAAGTCACAGTCAACGCAAACCTCAACTCTGATAAAGACTGGCATCGTCGATCAATTCAATCAACGACTCTGCTGGAATGCCAAGAAGCCGGGCCATGTCTCACGTGACTTTCGAAAGTGGCAACAAGCCAAAAAGGTGGAGAAGTCACAAAAAAATTGGTGAAGAGTCAAGAAATGGCAAAGGAAAGGAGTAGACAAAAACACTCTTGTCGGGCCAGAAAATTCTGTGCCTACTGATCCTCCCCCTGTGAGCGGCTAAATTCACCACAGACGGGGGCTCCTGATATGACAAAATTTGACAAGGGGCACGAGAACGACTAACCGGCGACACTGCTATGGGTACAATCGAGGGGCTATAAAAGTCCTAGAACAGTACCAGCACTACAGGATGGAGGCGATTCTTATGGTTTGAACAGAAACGACATGGCTTGGAAGCTAGTTTTATAAACCAACCGAGAGTGTTAGAAGGAAAAACCGTCAACGGACGACTATAGATCCATCTCCTTCACGAACCACTCTCACTACAAATCGAGGATCTGTACGACGCAATGGTCTGGAGGACTTGCCCAATGAGCAACCACGAAATCATCCTTGCATGAGGTTTCCTGTACAGGCACAATCCGCAAGTTGACTGGAGTAGCGGATCAGTCTATTCCAGCATTAATGGGAAAAAAAAACGACATCTGCTTCTGGTTGAGCGACCCAAAACGCAGTGGTGGTTACGAGAAGCAGCGGAGGTTGAAGCAGCAGAGGAAGCTATGAGAGCCAAAAAACACCAGCTGATATCTTTGGACATGGTCAAGAAACATCTGAAGCACGGAGCCCAAGCATGGCTAGTTCACGTGGATGTAGGAGAAGTGGAATGAATTGTAGCGGCCGCGGCGACAGCAATGGCCTTGACACCCGAGAAGTTCGCAGCTGTGCGGAAGGATTTTGGGAGCTCATTGAGGAGTTTGAAGGGATTTTTCCTGACAAGCTATCCTGAGAGCTACCAGCGCAACGAAACATCGACCATCAGATAGACCTAAAACTGGAAAGCAGACCGACGGTGAAGGAGATATATTGGATGAGTGATCACGAGCTGACATAACTCCAGAAGCAGCTGGACGAGTTACTCGGTCCGTGATTCATCAGACCCTCCACATCATCCTATGCCGCACCTGTAATTTTCCTGGAAAAAAGAATTTGAGAGATGCACATGTACGTAGACAACCAAGCATTGAATGGCATCACCATCAAGAACCGCTATCCCCCTCCCGCGAGCAGATGAACTTTTTTATCAACTCCGTTGGGCCCAGATTTTAATCAAAATCGACCTACGTAGCAGCTATCATCAGATCCACGTATCTGATAAGGACATCAAGAAGATGGTATTCTGCACTGGATACGGGCACTTTGAGTTTACGGTGTTCCAATTTGGACGCACGAATGCCCCCAAAACATCTATGATGGCGATGAACAATGTTTTTTGCCCGTACCTTGATGACTTTGTCATCTTGTATTGTGACAACATCTTACTGTACAACCGTACCTTGGAGAGCACAATGAAAATTCCCAAAAGTGTCTTGAGATTTACAGAGAGATAATATTTTTGAAAAGCTCTCAAAATGCGACTTTGGTCTCTGCTCGATCGATTTTTTTTCCCACATCATTAGCGGTGGATGGACTACCATAGACCTAAAAAAATGTGGAAGCGATTGCTGATCAACCAACGTCCACAAATGTTTGGGAAGTCCAGGATTTTTTTGGATTTTTTTTCAACTACTAACGTGGATTTATACAAATTTTTGCCCGAGTGTCAGTGCCTCTCTCCGATCTCACCTGGAAAACCACAGGGTGGAATTTGGGGGACAGCGAACAAGAAGCATTTAACTCTTTGAGAAATGCTCTGACCTTGGTGCCAACCTTATGATTGGGGGATCCAATGGTGGAATATATCATGGCCACCAATGTGTCCGATTGGGCCGTTGGAGCCGGTCTTTTCCGAGACAACGGTGGTGGAGAATAATCGGTCGCGTACTTGATACATGGGCCAGAACTCAACTCTGCGGTGCACAAGAAAGAAATGCTCGTAGTCATGTACAGTTTAAGACAGGATGTTGCTACTTGGAATTCCGGCGATGCATCATCTGCATCAATCATCACACCCTGAAATATCTTAATACCCAACCAAATCTAAGGCGTCGATAAACTTGATGGATGGAGTTCTTTGAATCCAACTTCGACTACGACATTGAGTACCGACCTGGTAAAACAGATCCGACGGATTCCCTAAGTTGACAGCCAGATTTCATGCCCAAGATCAATGCGCTGCTTGTCGAAGGAGACCATTACCTTGCGAGGCTGTTCGCAAAGGATTACAAGGAGTTCAGCGAGTAGGACAAACCCAAGTTCCGGTTTGACGACCCCAACTGGGGACTGCGATTCACTTGCCACGTTGTCGTTCCTCCAAATGAGGATCTGCGATGGATGTTACTGAAGGAATGCAACGACACTGGTCAAGGTGGAAATTTTGGCAAGGACACAACACTCAAGAAGCTGGCGACGTACTATTGGTGGGACAAGATACAGACCAACATGGCCATCTTCTACAGATTGTGCAATGTCACTTAGAGGCCAGAATCTCATCACACACGGCCACCCGCATTTCTTCAATCCCTGCCTGTTCCGATGGAACCGTGGACTGAAATCAGCATGGACTTTGTGACGGGTCTGCCCGCCACTTCCAAGGAATGTGACTCCATCCTTTTTTTGGTGGAAGTTTTTTCTAAAATGTCGCACTTCATTCCGAAGATGACCACCGTCACCACAAAGGGACATCGCGGCTGTTTGTAAACCAGATCATACAGTTGCATGGCATGCCAGGTAGCATCATCAGTAACAGAGATGGCCGCTTCACTAGTCGTTTTTGGCGCGAATTGATGACGTGTTATGAAAGCCGGACAAATCTACCTACAGCGTTCTATCCTCAGACTGACGAGAAAATTGAGCAGACCAATCAGATGCTCAAAGAACTCCTCCGCACTTTATGCAAGTCTCACAGCACCGATTGGGAAGCAACACTGCCGACTGTCAAACTCACACGCAACTCAGCCACTTCCACCGCAACTGGAAAAACCCCCATGGGCCAAATCCCCATGTTTGGGACCGTTTGAGATCGAGCAAATACAAAACACTATCGTTGCTCGAATTTGCCTCCCTGACAGCATTGTGATTTGCCATGTCTTCCATGTAAAAAAACTCAAGTACTACCAAGACCCCAGTACAAATTTCTTAGGAAGAGACGTCGTACCTCCACCTCCTGTGTACGTGGATGAGGATACAAAGTATGAGATAGAAGATATCCTCGGACATTGACGCCATGGAAAAAAAACAGAGTATCTGGTCAAGTGGAAGGCCTATGACGCTGCGCACAACAGCTGGGAGCCTTATGACAACTTCCAAGACGTCGATCATCTGATTGACGGCTACTTTTTCCATCACCGGCCAATGACTGCTAGCGCCTCGGGACGTCGTGGCCAAAAGGGGAGGAAGTGTTACATCTCTGACGTACACAAGTCCCTAGAATTTGCGAGTGGGTACTTTTGTCCTTGCATTCATGGCCCACCACGCAAAAACTTCAGGATTCTTACACCATCCAGCCGAGGGCATTTTGGCCAACTGCCCCGGCCTCCATGGTGTTCCTTACCAGACGTTTGTGACAAATTTCACCACCTTCCAGAATGGTCCATAGAAGTATCACAAAATCTATCGATGTCTCTATGTCATTCGGACAATGTCTCAATGGCGCTAGTATTTTATGAAGAAGTGCCTTGATATCCTCAAAGTTCCCCAACTTCTCAGTAGAGCTTCTCAAATCAGCCACTTATGGCGCGACCTCACACGCGTTGCTCGGCTCGAGCGGCGAAAACCAGACATATGCATCATTCTCATTCTTGGCATTGTATGTATGTTCTTGACTCACTGGAAACTTGTCATCGTTGTAGACTTACTTCTTTTACAAATCATCCATTTTCCCAAAACACCCTAATCGTCTTTTGTCCCGCCCTTCATCCCTGTGAACCACCTACGTTTCGCTCTGTGTGACACGTGGGGCCAAGCAGGGCCTGTGTAACAATGAAGTCTTAAAACCCCAAGTGAAATTTAAGGTAGGGTTTGAAATTGGTTTGCATGGATGAGAATGGGCTTTCTTCTAAAAAACATCTTGAAAAGGCATTTTTGCTCAATCATGATCAAGTGATTGGCCTTTTTTTTTGCTCGCAACCCCCCATTTGCGGATGTAGGATTTTACATTTACGCAGTCTTTGCCTGTGTAAACATAGCACCCTAAATCCGCAAATGAGGATTTGCAAGTCGGAAAAAAAAAGGCTCATCGCTTGATCGTGGTTCTTGCAATGGTGGGGGTGACACATCATCCCCCTCGCTGCACTCGGTCGGTGACTTGCGTCGCTGATCGGGCATGGCCATCAAAATGGATATGACATTTTTTTCAACTTGCTGGATGCAGCTGATCTAGTATCAAAGTTCTTGGTTCATCAGACTTATTTTCATGATTGAATAGATGTATTAGCTAATATGTCGTAAAGAGAATGTTGTGGATGTATGGTCACTCCCGTTTTGGTGATGTAGACTCAGGGGAGCGCCTTCTCTGCACTACGACGCTTATGGTAGATGAAAAGCTTTGTTGTTAACATCGAACAAAGTTTTATGTTGAACGTGGCACTCAACAGTACAATTTGGAACTGGCAAAGTTAAGATCCGCCCCCTTCTTCTTCGGTTCTCTTGCAGCTCAACCTTTGGGGCGATGTTTGATTATGGATAGCCCTATTTTCCTTTTTCATGTTTAGCAGCCCCACGTTCTAAACTTAGGTTTTCTTAAGCCACTTATTGTGGTGCCGCAAGTCTATGTGTGCTTAAGGGTGTTTTGCAACGGTTGAATTGTCCATGCCGTCTTTGTATTTATTTCTCTCTTTTGTAAATTTTCTTTGCCCCTTTTTCTTCCACAACCTCTTCTCAACTTGGGATTTCATGCATGGAAAAAAATACGACACTGTACGATCGTTGTTTTTTCCGATGTTGCGTCTAATGGAAAATTATCCATGTTTGAGTTGAACTCAAATGTATTGCATGTTTTTCCTAAACCTGTTAAACGTCTTCTCGCATGAAGTTCCACATGTCGACAAATCGTCCATGTGGCATCCTCAGAACAACATAGACGTTGAAGAACGTCTATGTTGTCGTTTTGTAATTTTGCGCTTATCAGGTGTTTCTTTTAGGTGTAATTCAAGTAGGATGAGGTCATCTCATGTGTTCTTCAATTTACATGATAAAGTTTACTGTATTTCTTAGTCTCATGCCCATGTTTCTGGATGTCAGAAAACGTCCCCCGGGTGGAGGCAGTTCCAACGTGGCCTGACACGTCTACTGTGTGTTCACGGCTATGTTTTGCGGGTGGTTCTGAGTCTAAGCATGAGCTTTCTGGTTGCCTCACGCTATGTTTCTGGGAGTCGAAGGCATTTGCGAGACAGTCACTTTTGCGAAGGGAATAACGCGATTTTTGCATTAGTTTTTTAACATGGACATGACCTGAACATTTGTAGGGCTAGTCATGAGCTCTCTAACGCACTAAACCGTGCGCGATTTGGATAACCTTAGCTCCCGCTACGTCAGTCGAAGCGCAGCACCCCAAACCAGCCGCTCACTCGGCGGCGCGCACCACGTCGCCCGCCGAGGCGCCTTCACACATCAAGGACCCATCAAAACGCCATTCTGGAAGCGCAGATGTCCCTATACGTAGTGGCAGCGCCCCTCGCGCCTTTGGGGTCTGTTTTGATGAGATAATCATCAAGTTTGGTGATGGGGATTGATGTGGGTCGAAACCTGTTCGCGGACTTCCAGTCGGAATTTTGACTAAGTCCCCGAGTAACAAACTGTACTACTGAGTTTCGGACTCCGAGCCAGGATTTTGGCTAAGTCCCTCAGTAACAAACTGCACTCCTGAAGTCCGGCGGATCATCCACCGGACGCCTCGGCAGTCCTTCCGGAGCAAAATCCCCAGATGGCATTTTGTTACTCGCTCCGGTCAATAATTAACCGGAAGTCGAACAGCGGCCGGCTCCCAGAACAGCCGCGCACACCCCAACTTTGGAAGCCCATATCTCCCTCGTTACTTGTCCGATTCCGGTGAAAAACCTTCCACCGGATCTAACAACTCGTCAACTTTCAGGGGCAATCCTCCATTTGAGGATCCGAGCAATCCTCAAGTTGCCAGATCCGTCGACGAGGATTTTCCTCTCTCTGGCGACTCGTCTGCGCCTCCCTGCGCCGCACTTGGGCATGCAGAGGGGCAAATCTTCAACATTCTCCCCCTTGCACCTGCCATGCCCGCTGCTCCTGCTTGCTCTCACTCATCTTCCTCTGCGCCCTCCAGCCCATCATAGCTGGTCATCCCAAGCACGGCCACGCTCAATGCGTGCCGGTCGACGCGTTGCGCTTTGGTCAAGCAATCCGCAGGCATGTTGTGCGTGCTGCAATGTTGTAGCACCACCTGCCCGTTTTCAACCATGTCCCGTGCGTAATGGTAACGCACGTCAATGTGCTTTTTCCTCCTGTGCTGCGTCGGGTTGTTGGTCAGCAAGATTGTGCCGGTGTTGTCCTCTTGCACCACCGTTGGCTCCTGCTGCGGTACACCCAGCTCCCCCAGCAACCTACAGAGCCACACCGCCTCCTTGACCGCCTCGGCCAGCGCTATGTACTCTGCTTCCACTGTGGAGGTGGCAACGCAGTCTTGCTTTCTGCTACACCACGAGACCGCTACACCAGCGAGGAAGAACACGTAGCCGGATGTGGACTTCCGTTTGTCCACATCGCCAGCGTAGCCTGTGTCCGTCTAGCAGACCAGACGCAAGGGGTCCGCCCGCCCCTTGCTGTCGAACCTCAAGCGCGCATGCCGTGTCGCCTGCAGGAAGCGGAGGATGCGCTTGACCGCCTGCCAGTGTAGTGGCCCTGGATCGGCCACGTACCTGCTCACTTGGCCCACCGCGTAGGCCAAGTCTGGTCGAGTCGCCACCATGGCGTACATGAGGCTGCCCACCGTCGATTGGTAGGGCACCTCAGCNACCAGACGCAAGGGGTCCGCCCGCCCCTTGCTGTCGAACCTCAAGCGCGCATGCCGTGTCGCCTGCAGGAAGCGGAGGATGCGCTTGACCGCCTGCCAGTGTAGTGGCCCTGGATCGGCCACGTACCTGCTCACTTGGCCCACCGCGTAGGCCAAGTCTGGTCGAGTCGCCACCATGGCGTACATGAGGCTGCCCACCGTCGATTGGTAGGGCACCTCAGCCATATCCTCCCGCTCTTCTTTTGTTTGCGGCGCCATTGCCGCACTTAGTTCACAGGTCTTGGAGACTGGACTGCCAACTGGTTTGCAGTCCTCCATGCCATACCGCTCCAGCACCTCGGCCACGTATTTGGCCTGTCCTAGCTCAAGCGTGTGCGCCCTTCGGTTTCGCGTAATGCTCACCCCGAGGTAGTACTCCAGCTCCCTCATGTCCGACATTTGGAATGTGCTCCTCAGCTGCTCTTTCAACTGCTGTAGGCTCAGCAAATCCATCAAGCATACAATCAGGTCGTCCACGTGGAGTGCAACTATCTGATGGAGCTGTTTGTTGCGCCGCACGTACACGCTGTGATCCGACTCACAGCGCTTGAAGCCGAGTTGTGCCATGAAGCTGTCCATCTGTGGGTACCAGCATCTGGGCGATTGTTTTAGCCCATACAAGGACTTCCACAGCTTACACACCTTGCCCTCCGGCGCCTCCACTCCCTCTGGCACCTCCATGTAGATCTCTTTGTCTATGATGCCGTTGAGGAAGGCCGTCTTTATGTCCATTTGGTGGAGCTCCATGTCCTTCGCGGCCGCCACTGCAAGGATCGCCCGGATGCTTGTGAACTTGGCAACGGGAGTAAACGTCTCATTGTAGTGCTCCCCCTTACGTTGTGCGTAACCCTTCGTCACCAGCCTCGCCTTGTATTTTTCAACCACACCCTCCTTTGTGAAATTGGTCTTAAAGACCCACTTTGAGCCAACGACCTTGGCATCTTTCGGCCTGTCAACCAGCTCCCGCGTATCATTTTCTGTGATGGACGACAGCTCCGATTTGATGGCTGCATCCCATTGATCCCCTTCAGGCCATGCAAGTGCCTCTTGCATGGTAGTCGGCTCCGTTGATGCAGCGAGCATGCACCGCGTCATGCCAATCCATCGACCGGTGCTTGCGTCGAAGCACTTCCCCGCTTTTCGCTGCCTCCCGATGCGGCGCGGTAGTTTTGGTGGCGCATCGTCACTCTGCTGCGATCCCTCCGACTCAGCACGCTCCGGTGAATCATCGACCGGACGACTCCCCGAGGATCTCTCTTGTTCTGGCGAAACATCGCCTGAACGACTGGCACGTCCGGTGGATTTTCCACCGACGCCCGATGCACACTCTGCCGGGAGCGCGCGCCTTTACACCCTAGGTGCCTCATCCGCCGGATCCTTCCGGTGGATCTCCTCATCAGCTTGATCGTCATCGGAGTCGTCCGCGTCAGCTGCCACCGCTGGTGCACCTTTGCGCTCTAATGCCACATCCTCAACTTCAGCATCCGCCGGCTCATTCTCGTAGTCAAGGAGCTGGAACCACTCCCCCGTCTTTGGGGAGTCCACCACGCCCGCATCGTTGCTACTGATGTAATTGTGCTGCTCGTCAAACTCGACATCTCGGCTGCGGATTACCTCCTCCTTGCGCATGTCGTAGAGCCGGTACGCCTTATGCGCGCTCTCATAGCCAAGGAAGAGATACGAATTTGCCCGCGGCTCCAGCTTGCTGTCACGCCTCTGCGCAGCCTGCACCACCGCGTGCGTCTTGCACCCGAACACTTTTAGGTGTGCCACACTTGGCTTGCTCCAAACCTCCTACGACGTCTTCCAGCCGCTCCTCCCCTTCAGCACCGCTGTAGGAGTGAGGTTGATGGTGTAGCTCGCCGTACGCACAGCGTCCGCCCAGAGGCTTCGCGGCAATTCCGCATCCACCAACATGGTCCTTACCATGTTCAGCAGCGTCTGGTTCGCCCGCTCTGCCATGCCATTTGACTGAGGCAAATATGGCGTAGTTTGTTTCCATTTTATGCCCTGCTGCTTCATCCACCCGCTACAGCCCAGGTACTCTCCGCCGTTGTCGCTGCGTAGCGCTCTGACCTTCCGGTCAGTCTGCCTCTCCACCGCGGCGACATATTCCTTCAGCCGGTCCAGGATCTCGCCTTTCCGCTTCATGAAGTACACGAAGAGTTTTCTGCTGTAGTCATCAATGAAGGTGACAAAGTAACGCGCGCCGCTCTTTGACGCCGTCTTGAATGGTCCGCACACGTCGTTGTGCACGACCTCCAGCAGGTCCAAGGCTCGATTCACGTTCTCGTTGAACGGTTTGCGCCGCGCCTTTCCCAAGATGCAAGGCTCGCACTTTTTGTGCACTGCTGCATTTGTTGCCTCTTCCGCACCGTCGATGACGAGGCCGCATACCAGTTCGCGCTTCGCTATCTCCTTCACGAATGCGAGTGAGGAATGCCCCAGTCGTCGGTGCCAGAGCTCCAGATCATCTCCCCCTCCTTTGGCCATGTTGACGGTGCGTTCCTGCAAGTCTGCTGAATCTGTCGCCGCGGGGATCACCTTGGTCTCCACAATGTAGAGGCCTCCCTCGCGCTTAACCTCCAGCACGGGCTCGCCGCCACCGTCCTCCCGCACGACTGCCCCTCTTCTCCTGAAGAGCACCTCGTACCCCTTGTCAGTCAGGCGGCTAACACTTAGAATCTCAGCCAAGCCGGGTACGTGCTGCACGTCCTTGATGACGCGCTACACCCGCTTTCCACCAACCACCACCTCCACGTCCACGTCTTCTTGGCCAGCCGCCGGCTCGACCTTGTCGTTCGCGACCACCATGGATTTGCTGGACTTGGTGTAGTTGATGAACCTGACCTTCTCGACCTGGATATGCTCCTCCACTCCAGAGTCAAGGCATCGCCTGTTGGCCTTCTTGAGGTAGTAGTTTTGAGTGCCGTTGAGGAGCGCCTTCTTGCCTTTGGCATCCTTGCCGCCGGCCTTTGCCTCCTCGGTGCACTCACGGGCCCAATGGCCCTCCTTGCCGCAGTTACGGCACGCACCCTTCTTGGCGCCCTTCTTGCCGCCGCCATGTCCGCCACCTCCCTTGGTCCCAATTCCGCCACCACGCGTTTTGGTGACGAGGGCCGATGAGGACGACGAGGACTCCCCGCAGCTCCGTCGCTATGCCTCGTTGCGGATGTACTCTGCGACCGCGCCATAGGTGAGCTTGTCCTCTGCCCATCCTCCCAAGACTGTAATGAGAGGGCTCCAACTTTCAGGAGGGGCAATGAGGAGGGCCATCGCCTACAGCTGTGTGTCGATCTTCCACCCCACGTCGTTGCATTGTGAGGCAAGCGACTCAATCTGCTGCATGGCGGTGATGACATCATCTCCCTCCTCGATTCTCACTGTCAGGAGTCGCTTCATTGCGGAGATTTTGTTCGCCAGCGACTTGGATTGATGGATGGCACAGAGTTTTTGCAAAGCTTCGGCTGCCAGCTTGCAGCCTTGGAAGTAGCCCCACTGTGACTCGGGCGTCCCGGATGTTGGAATGATGCTCCTCACCATGACAGGAGTGACTCCAAAAAGGAACACCAAAAAGACAAGCCTTAGTGGCTTAGTGGTTAATGGTGTTCACCTATAGAGGCAGGGGCCCGGGTTCAAGTCCCATAAGATGAATTTCTGCCCTGCCTCAAGGGAGGTGGAAAATAGATGCCAGGAAGCTAGCTCAACCTCTAGAGTTCCTCTTTAAGTTTCTAGAAGGCCAGGTGAGGGTCCAGGAAGGTGACACACCTTCTAGAAGGGGTGACTTGTCCTACAAGGCATCTAGAGGTGTCTTGGTCTTCTGGACACCTTCCCTCCTACTAGAAGCAAGCTGAGGAATCTAGGAAGGGGCAGAAGCTTCTAGAGGAGGGAAGGGATACCTTCCTAGGTGGGAAAAGGACAGCCTACCAAGGAGCACTCTAGAAGCCATAGAATCTGCTAGGAAGCTCCAAATCTGGCATGCTTTGGTGTTCTGGAAAGCTTAGATCAGTGGCTATAAAATGCCACTGCTTGTGAGCCTTGATCAAGTGTTAATTCCCATCCAATTGAGGNCCTACTAGAAGCAAGCTGAGGAATCTAGGAAGGGGCAGAAGCTTCTAGAGGAGGGAAGGGATGCCTTCCTAGGTGGGAAAAGGACAGCCTACCAAGGAGCACTCTAGAAGCCATAGAATCTGCTAGGAAGCTCCAAATCTAGCATGCTTTGGTGTTCTGGAAAGCTTAGATCAGTGGCTATAAAATGCCACTGCTTGTGAGCCTTGATCAAGTGTTAATTCCCATCCAATTGAGGACAAAACTATTGCCTCACTCTCTGACCAGATTTTTCCATCCTTGGAACCAGTTGCCTCCATAGTTTCAGTTTCTCCAAAAACAGTTGGTGTTGTGAACCAGCCACTGCTAGGGACCCTCTAGGGTGCACACTCACCCTCAGGCCAACAAAGGATTATGGGCCCACGCCTCTAAGGGGTTTCCAAGCCAGCTTGTGTTCACGCTTCCAATAGCAAGACATGGCAACCAGCAAGCAAGAGAGCAGCCGCGCTGTCCTTAAGTTTGATGGGACAGGATTCGCCTTGTGGAGGTGGCAGTTTGAGGTCTTCCTCGACGACAAGGGACTGCTTGAGCTTGTAAAAGGTGATGAGACTGCTCCGCCGGAGACTGCAATGGCTGAGGTGAAGGAAGCATACAAGAAGCGCAACAAAAAGGCGTTGGCGCTCCTTGTGTCCGCGTTATGCCCACCACAACTTGGGCACATCCAAGGATACACCCTGGCCGCGGACGCATGGTCAAAACTCTGCTCCATCTACCAGTCAAGCAATCTTGACAACCAGCTCTTCATCTTCAAACGGCTCGTCACCCTCCGAGCCAACGAAGGCGACAACATCATGGAGATCATGCAGCAGATTGAGTCCCTCGCAGCGGAGTGCGTGGCCACGGGTTGGGAGGTCGACTCTCAGTTGCAAGCTATGATCCTCCTTCTGGCCTTGCCAGACAGTTGGAGTCCCATGATCACAGTCCTTGGTGGCTGGCCTTCCGACGAGCTGAAGTACCCNCGCAATGAGTGGATGCGACGTGGCGGTCGAGAGAGTGCAGCGGCATCAAGTTCAGCTTACACGGTTCATCCTCAAAGTGGAGGCCGAGGCGACAAGTGGAAGGGTGCCAAACAGGGCACTAAGAAGGGTGACAAGAAGGGGGAGTGCTTCAACTGCGGCAAGGAGGGCCACTACGCGCGCAACTGTCCTAAGAAGAAAACAGATCGGTCGCAGCGGGGCGGGAAGAAAGATGAGCACGCCCTTATGGCGTACAACTCCACCAACTTGAAGGATCCGGGAGTTGCCGTCACCGACTCCGGATCAGGCCGCCACACGCAATGCAACAGGGCGGCATTTGTCACCTACGGCGCCTCGGAGAGACGTATGACGGTGGCCAACGGAAAAACAGAGGTGGCCGCCGGCGAGGGTAACGTCCGCATTGAGTCAGTTGTGGATGGCAAACCTGTCACAAGCACAATCTACGATGTGCTACATATGTCCAACTTTGGGGCAAACTTGCTCTCCGTCAGCTGCCTTGCCGACAAGGGACTTGAGGTGCTCTTCACAAAGGAGGAGGCCGTCATCCGCAAAGAGGGCAAAGGTGAGGTGATTGCGCGTGCCAAGAGGGAGGACGACTTGTACTTGCTACGCGCGAAGATCCTCAGCAGCCGGGTGGGGTCCAACGCCGCCAATCTTGCAATGAAGGATGGAGGAGACCTGGACCTATGGCACCGCCGACTCTGCCACATTTCTCCATCGACCGTCAAGGAGATGGCTAAGAGGGAAGTGGTGCGGGGTCTCCAAATCAGCGGCCTTGATGGAACCAAGGAGACCGTGTGTGAGCCATGCATCATTGGCAAATCAACTCGGCAGCCGTTTGTCGCCAAGGGGACGCGTGCATCGGCAAAACTGGCCGTGGTACACACAGATGTGTGTGGACCGCTTGAGAGCTCCATCGGCGGAGCTCGCTACTTCCTCACCTTCATCGATGACCACAGCCGGAAACTCTACCTCTACCCAATGAAGCGGAAGAGTGAGGTCCTTGCGTGCATGCAAGAGTTTGTGGCTGATGTGGAGCGGCAAACAGAGTTGAAGGTGAAGGCGTTCCGGAGTGACAACGGCGGTGAATATGCGGGGTGCCTTGGGTGGATGAAGAGCAAGGGGATTGAGTGGCAGAAAACAACTCCACACTCCCCACAACAGAATGGC
>SZWC01002047.1:88534-102304 GCA_023375785.1 Penium margaritaceum | reverse complement strand
CTGCCCTACCCTGCCCTGCCCTGCCCTGCCCTGCACTGCCCTGCCCTACCCTGCCCTGCCCTGCCATGCCCTGCCTTTTCCTGCCCTGCAGTGCTCTTCCTTTCCGTGTCCTTCCCTGCCATGCCCTGCCATGCTCTTCGCAAAGAGGCCTCACACGTTGGCGTTAAATCAGACGCTATGGAAGCTGCCGCTCTGAAGAATGCGGTGGGCAAGATGGCGCGTCATCATATGAAAAAAGGATGATGAAATGAGGTGGTGGGGGCGTTGACGGGGAAGCCATTCCCGTCAATGAATGGAGGGATTCAATTTTGACGGAGCTGTTGTTGGACGTACGTGTCAAGTTGGGCCGCCATTTTTTAGTCCCGGAGACGGAGTCACGGCTGAGAAGACATGGGTGTGCAACATGGAAATGTTCCTTAAAGAAATGGATACCACAGTTGACGGCCGCGCACGATGATTTCTTGGAGGGGGGGAAGGGCACATTGTACCACGGATGGGTCCAATCACACTCTGTCAGCCTTTGCAAGGGAGAGAGGGGACAGCGTCGCAATGACTTCAAAGGCCCTGCCATGTGCCCCTCCCCCCCACAAATCGCCCCCCGCATGCCGCCATGGAGGAGGCGAGCTTCCTGCAAGCTTTGGCTTGATAGCCACATGGACGAAGCGTGTGTATACTTGGAAGTTTAGATAGAAAGGGCGATAAGGTTGGGGGTGGGAATGGGAGGAGAACTAGACGTTTGTGGTTAGCCGTTTGTACATCATGGAATCATCACCAACAGTCGGGGGGTGGGGAGGAGAAGCATCCCATGCACGCTCGCAATTGAGGGACTGTTCATGAATAAATGGCAACAACATGTAGTTACTAGCTAGGGTTATGCTTACAAAAGAGTGGGGAGACAAGAAAGAGTGGGATAATCCCACAAACGACGCACGCCATGGATGTGGGTGTGCTTTCCATAGAACAAACAACACAACCAAGGAAAAAAATCGGGGGTAGGAGGGCGAGAGTCTAAGCATCGGTGAGTGGACACCCACACCGAGCAGCTGCTTGAGTGAGCATGCATCGCCAGACAAAGGTCCAGTTCAACCTCTTGGAGTTATCCAAGAGTGGCTTCTTAGCAGTGTTTAGCCAGAGACCGATACAGTGGCCCCCAAAGGATCAGCACATGGGATAAAATGCAGCTCCCCCAACCACCCACAGGCAACGACAGTGAGAATGCACAAGGCCTGGCATCTACCACATCACAACAAGATATTCATGAGTAAGGCAACTGAGAAGAGCATATTGTGTCAGAAGGAACTCCTGGGTAGCTTGATGGCTACTTGATGAAACTGATGTCAGCAACCAGGGCGCTACTGAGTGATGGCTCCCCAGGTGCAGCCATGATCATTCAATCTGTACATGTTTACGTGGGCATGTGTGGTGAGACAAGAGGGCATAACAGATGTGAGTGACTTGGAACTGGAGCCAACTTCAACACTCCCCCATGGCCTGTGGATGAACAACCCACATGCATCAATGAGATGGAACACACAAAAGTGCACAAGCATGGTGGTTTAGACTGATACGCAGACACCAAAATCACGTCACCCATAGTCATAGGGAAACACAAGGCCAACAGCATAGATTGCACACTTGAAGATATTTCTGTTGATAGCCCTGGTGAGAATTTCAACCCTCGGTGACCGTGTGTCCACCAAAGCAACCCGAACAATGCCAGCAGCAATGCACTCACAAAAAAAGTGATGCTCAACAGTGATGTGCTTGGTGCGATAATGGTGCATGCCATCGTTTTTAACAATGGCCTTTGTGCTTTGATTGTCACAGCGTAGAGTGACACAGCAAATGGAGTTGTGTCATTGCTGTAGCAGGCGACAGAGCCAGACAACCTGACACATACTTGCGCTAAGAGCCACAAACTCAGTTTCTTATGTACTATGGGCTACATACCCTTGTTTTCGCTCTTTCAAGAGACAAAAGCCCCACCAATCAGGAAGATATACCATGTTCTACTCCGTTCATGAGTGTCATGTGTCCATTCACAGTTAGTGAACCTTTCCACAATAACTGAGGAATGCAAATGAAAGTACAGCCCAGTTCGTGGTGTGGAGAGTACATACCACGCGCAGCGCGGCTTAAAGATGGCACTCTCTAGGACACTGGGGGAACCGAGAGAAATTTTTCACAGCAAACGTAATGTCAGCTGGAGTGGTGGTGGCAAGGTACATCAAGGAGCCAATGATCATGAGATGATCTTTCAAGTCAACTGTCTCTTCGAGTTTTGAAACATCTAGAGATTTCAGCACTGCTTGACCCGCTGGGGTCATGGGCATAGAGGCTGAAGGGACAGCTGTCAGAAGAGGTCCAAACAACTCCCCCAGGCTGCAAGTAGGCAGCTTGGTGGACGTGCGGCGTACAGCGTGAGCAATCATACTCTAGATCCATGCCTAGAAAGATACGAGCTGGACCAAGATCCTTCATCTTGTATACAGACTGCAGGAGGATCTTTGTAGACTAAAGATCTGTGGTGATGGGAGAGGCAATCAAGAGGTCATCCACATAGACAAGGATAGCAACAAGTGGTTCAGAGAGAGCACTAAGAAACAGGGCAGGATTAACTGTGCTTCTACTGAAACCCCCTTTCTCCAATGTGGCCCCAATCTCCTAGTTCCAATAGCGCAAAGATTGCTTGAGCTTATAGAGTGCCTTACAAAGACGCCACACTCGGTTGGTTCAATCTATGAAGCCAGGTGGTTACATCGTGTAGATTCTCTTGTCAAGTCTACTGTGGAGAAAGGCATTGTTAATTGCCATCTGTTTGAGCTCCCAATCATTCTCGGCAACCAGACTAAGCAGATTCCTCGCAGTGGCATGCCGACCGACTGGGGAAAAGGTCTCATAGAAAACAATCCCTATGACTTGAGAGAATCCTTTGGCCATGAGGTGATCCATGAGGCTCGCCTCATGACAATACAATCAAACAGAAGTTGAATCCTGACAATACATTCATCCTTTGGCAAGAGGGAGAAGAGGAGTGTGGTTACGTCACGTAGATTCTCTTGTCAAGTCTACCGTGGAGAAAGGCATTGCTTATATCCATCTGTTTGAGCTCCCAATGATGCTCGGCAACCAGGCTAAGCAGAGTCCTTGTAGTGGTGTACAGACTAACTGGGGAAAAGGTCTCATCAAAATCAACCCCTACGACTTGAGCGAATCCTTTGGCCATGAGGCGAGCCTCATGGCTCGCCTCGTGGCCATGTACAGCTCCCTATCGTTTGAATGTATTGCCAAGATTCAGCTTCCGTTCATACACCCACTTGGCTGCCACTCCTTTTCTTCCTTGGGAAAGATCCACTAAGTTGTTGACCTCATGCTTGCATGGCCTACTCTCATGGAATGGAGTCAGAGGCATTGCGGGCGCCTTGTACTATAATTGGTTCAAGTGGGAGAGGAGGGCGACCAGCAGCTGCAAAGCATGAGGCAGCATACCAAAAATGGAGGAGTCAAGAGCCAGACGGAACTCCTACTCAATGAGAAAGTACCCAAGCGAGGAGCTGGGGTGCACCAATGACACAGCAATGGGCCAGGCAGTGGTTGTCAGGCCAAGAGCACGGAGGCCGGATTCACACTAGATGGTAGGTCAGGGGGCTCCACCATGGTCCACTGCAAGCCGAGTAAGACTGGGGCCAGAGGGAGAAGAGGAGCAAGAGTGAAAGGCAGATGTAGTGTGAGATTGAGACGGTATGGCACATAGACGACCACTATGGGTATCAGGAGAAACAGGATGAACAGTGGTGGAGACAGAGCCAGCAGACAGCACAGAGAGTAAAGGCAAGAGTTCCACAGCTGTTGACAGAACGGAAGACAGCGTAGGAGGAGACTCACTCGGAGGAGAAGCAATCCGGGGGGAGGATAGGAGTACAAGAGAAGAACCACGTGGAGAGAGGACAGGAGTGATAGAAGGAGAGGAGGAATGAGCTTTTGGCTGATGCACGGAGGGGAGAACAATGGGCCCATCATATGGGGGGGGGCAAAGAGCCTCCCCCAACCTGAGAGAATAGAAGGAGAGGAGGAGAGGAAGAGGGAGAAGAGCAAAGGAGGTCACGTTCAAACAAGTGTTTCAAAGAAGAAAGCATCACGTGTTGGAATAATGCTCCTCACCATGGCAGGAGTGACTCCAAAAAGGAACACCAAAAAGACAAGCCCACGTGGCTTAGTCTTGACGTCCACCTCTAGAGGCAGAGGCCCGGGTTCAAGTCCCACGAGATGAATTTCTCCCCTGCCTCAAGGGAGGAAGAAAATAGATGCCGGGAAATTAGCTCAACCTCTAGAGTTCCTTCTTGAGTTTCTAGGAGGCTAGGTGAGGGTTCAGGAAGGTGGCACACCTTCTAGAAGAGGTGACTTGTCCTACAAGGCATCTAGAGGTGCCTTGTTCTTCTAGATACCTTCCCTCCTACTAGAAGCAAGCTGAGGAATCTAGGAAGGGGCAAAAGCTTCTAGAAGAAGGAAGGGATGCCTTCCTAGGTGAGAAAAAGGACAGCCTACCAAGGGCCACTCTAGAAGTCATAGAATTTGCTAGGAAGCTTCAAATCTGGAATGCTTTGGTGTTCTGAAAAGCTTAGATCAGTGGCTACAAAAATGCATTGCTTCTGAGCTTTGATCAAGAGTTTATTCCCAGTCAATTGAGGCCAAAACTATTGTCTCACTTCCGACCGGTTTTCTGCCATCCTTGGAACCAGTTGCCTCCACAGTTTCAGTCTCTCCAAAAACAGTTGGTGTGAACCAGCCACGGCTAGGGACCCTCCAGGGTGCACACACAACCTCACGCCGCCAACGAGCAAGAGAGCAACCGCACTGTTCTTAAGTTTTATGGGAAAGGTTTTTCCTTGTGGAAGTGGTAATTTGAGGTCTTCCTCGACGACAATGGACTGCATGAGCTTGTGAAGGGTGATGAGACTGCTCCACCGGTGACTGCAACGGCTGAGGTGAAGGAGGCATACAAGAAGCGCAACAAAAAGGCGTTGGCGCTCATTGTGTCTGCGTTATGCCCACCACAACTTGGGCACATCGAAGGACGCACCCTGGCCGCAGAGGCATGGTCGAAACTCTGCTCCATCTACCATTCAAGCAACCTCGCCAATCAGCTCTTCATCTTCAAACGACTCGTCACCCTCCAAGAAGCCAGACCGGTTGTAGCAGGGCGGGAAGAAAGATGAGCAGATTCTCATGGCGTACAACTCCACCGAGTTTAAGGATCCGGGAGTTGCCGTCATTGAATCCAGATCAGGCTGCCACACCCAATGCAATAGGGTGGCATTTGTCACCTATGACGCCTCGGAAAGACGCATGATGGTGGCCAATGGAAAAACAGAGGTGGCTGCCGGCGAGGGTAATGTTTGTATTGAGTCAATTGTGGATGGCAAGCCTGTCATGAGTACAATACAGGACGTGCTCCACATGCCCAATTTTGGGGCAAACCTGCTCTCTGTCAGCCGCCTTACCGACAAGGGACTTGAGGTGCTCTTCACAAAGAAGGAGGCCGTCATCCGCAAGGAGGACAAAGGCGAGGTTATTGCGTGCGCCAAGATAGAGGACGATTTGCACCTGCCACGCGCAAAGATCTCGATAGCCGGGCGGGGTCCAACACCGGCAATCTTGCAACGAAGGATGAAGGAGACCTAAACCTGTGGCATCACTGACTTTGCAATACTTCTCCATTGACGGTGAAGGAGATGGAAAAGAGAGAGGTGGTACAGGGTCTCCTAATCAGCGGCCTTGATGGAACCAAGGAGATTGTGTGTGAGCCATGCATCATCGGCAAATCAATGCGGTAGCCGTTTGTGGCAAAGGGGACGCGTGCATCAACAAAGTTGGCAGTGGTACACACATATGTGTGTGGACCACTTGAGATCTCCATCGGCGGAGCTCGCTACTTCCTAACCTTCATCAAGGACCACAGCCATAAACTGTATCTCTACCTCATGAAGCAGAAGAGCGCAGTCCTTGCCTGCATGCAAGAGTTTGTGGCTGATGTGGAGCGGCAGACAGAGTTGAAGGTGAAGGCATTCCAGAGCAACAACGGCGTTGAATATGCGGGTTGCCATGGATGGATGAAGAGCAAGGGGATTGAGTGGTAGAAAATAACTCCACACTCCCTACAGCAGTATGGCGTCATAGAGAGAGCGAATCCCACAATCCTTAACATGGTGTGATCCATGTTGAGCGACGCGGGCCTTGCACAACGGTATTGGGCAGAGGCGGCACAGACAACGGTGTACATGATGAACCTTACACCAACCAAGCCGTTGAAGGACAAGGAGAGCAAGGTGTAGAAGATGCCACAAGAGGCGTGGAGCGAGAGGAAGCCGGCAGTGGGTCACCTCCGCACATTTGGTTGCATTGCACATGCGGTGGTGCAGGCATGTGAAGGGCGGAGCAAGCTGGACCCACAAACCTGCCGGTGTATTTTCCTTGGGTATGAGAGTGGAAGCAAGAAGTACCGGCTCTTTGACCCAAGGAGGCAGGAGATTGTGCGGAGTCGCGATGTAACGTTCAACCAGAAAAGCCGTTGGACGGATGAGGAGGCAGGTCTCTCCAAAAGGGGGGAGTGGCCGCCAGTCCTTGAGGGTGAGACGCCAGAGGACGTGAATGAGGGTGACGTCCTTGCAGCATCACCAGCCGGAGAGGATCGCCCAAGGGTTGGGCGAGCGGCAGAATTCATTCCGGCCAGTTTGTATGAGGAATCCGAATCACCAGAGATGGAAATGGAGGCGGGGAGTCGACCGATGTCTCCAAGATCTCCACGAGAGGAGGAGCATGCACTTGGAGAGGATGTCGCCAAAAGGGGAGAGCAACAACAACAACCGCCCCAACAGCCCCGAGTGAGTAGCCGTGTGCAAAGAAGGACAAAGAGGTACAATGCCGACAAGGGCATTTGGACGGGGTATGCGCAAGTCCTTTTCATGTAAGAGGAGCCTGAAGCAAGCACTGCACCAGAAGGATGGGGCTGAGTGGGAGGGAGCAATAAAATGTAAGCTTGCCTCCCATGAGGATAAAGGCTCCTAAGTTGCAGGTTGAGCATGGACAACTGCCATGGGTGACGTGCAATGGGGAGATTGTTGGAGTAATGCTCCTCACCATGACAGGAGTGACTCCAAAAAGGAACACCAAAAAGACAAGCCCAATCGGCTTAGTCGTTAATGGTGTCCACCTCTAGAGGCAGGAGCCCGGGTTCAAGTCCCACGAGATGAATTTCTCCCCTGCCTCAAGGGAGGAAGAAAATAGATGCCAAGAAACTAGCTCAGCCTCTAGATTTCCTTCTTGAGCTTCTAGAAGGCTAGGTAAGGGTCCAGGAAGGTAGCACACCTTCTAGATGATGTGACTTGTTCTACAAGGCATCTAGAGGTGCCTTGTCTTCTGGATACTTTCCCTCCTACTAGAAGCAAGCTGAGGAATCTAGGAAGGGATAGAAGCTTCCAGAGGAAGGAAGGGATGCCTTCCTAGGTGGGAAAAAGGGCAGCCTACCAAGGGCCACTTTAGAAGTCATAGAATTTGCTAGGAAGCTTAAAATCTGGCATGCTTTGGTGGTCTAGAAAGCTTAGATCAGTGGCTACAAAAATCCACTGCTTGTGAGCTTTGATCAAGAGCTTATTCCCAGTCAATTGAGGCCAAAAATATCGCCGTAATTTCTGACCAGTTTTCTGCCATCCTTGGAACCAGTTGCCTCCACAGTTTCAGTCTCTCCGAAAACCGTTGGTGGTGTGAGCCAACCACTCCTATGTACCCTCCAGGGTGCACACACACCCTCAGGCCAACATCGCTGGACTTGACCACCCGACAACACACAAGTTTCCAAAAGTGCCAAGCTTTGGAGAAGGCAGAAATACTGGAAAAGACGCAAAGCCGGCCGTGTGGGGATAGGTTACCATCCCTGTATTCAGAAGGGAGCCAGATAGAGGTGAAAAATCCTCATACGCAAGCAAGATGAATGGTCCATCATTCAAAGGGAGTGACATGGCAAGGGAGCGGACTGTGAGGAACACAGTTCCTCACCCACGTCACGTAGGACATGGCCTCAAAGGCGAACAGGGGAGATTGGCCTGAGGAGGACAGAAGGGAGGCAACACCAATAGCGAGGGTACAGTTGCAGTATTTAGACACAGATTTGTTTTGTAGCATGTAAGGAGTAGTCGACCCCATACAGACACAATGAGACTGAAGAAAACAGGAGGTGGGACCAAAGAACTCACCACCCTAGTCGGTGCAAAAGACACGCAAGGGGCGGAGACAGGCGCACTTGGCCTGAGGAAGCTAGGTATCATGGACCTCAGTCACGTCACTCTTTTGACACACGATAAAGACACAGTGATAGCGAGAGACGTCGTCAGTCAAGCAAAGGACATAGCGGTCAAGACCTACGATAAAGTTGTGAGAAAAGGGACCCATGACATCAACATGCACAAGGTCAGGGGGATGCGACGTGGTGGATTAAGCTAGAGTAAACAAAGAGCGGTGCATTTTCTCACCAGCACAATCCATGCAGGTACAGGAGCTGATACCGTTACACACCCAATGAGCACGCATGGTAGAGGCAAGAGGAACATCGTCACGAGGTGCCGGAAACTTCGGGGCAGAGTGGCCAGAGGCACCAAAATTCCAGTACATGACTACACGGGCTATAGAAGGTATGTCAGAGGGTTTGCCACCGGGACCGCGACCCTTGCCCCAGCCACGCCCTTGCCCACCTCCCCTACCATGGCCAGCTTCCTGAGTGGTGTGGGCCAAGGCAGTGGATTTGGAGGAAGATGGGGAGGATGAGAAGAAGGAGGCTGCAGAGGAAGAAGATGATGTAGTGGTGATGGTGGTGAGTGTGATTGGGGTGAAGGCACTTTTTTTCTGCAAATTGCTCCATCAGACGGTGAGCCGAGTGGCGGTAAACTTGTAGAGTGGTCCCATCCCAAATGGAAAGTTAGCAAGGACAGGTGCATCAGCAATGCGCTTGAGTTCAGACTGTGAGACATGCAAGTACAGGTCCGAGAGCTCTGGGATGAGACCAGCAACAATGGACAGACAAGCAAAGAGAGGACCAGGAGCCCCCCTCCTCAAATCACAAACGAGGCGTGGACTGCGCGCCCAGTATTCATCAACAGAATCTTTAGCACACATGTGGAGAGTGTTTAATTGCACAGTAAGAGCGCATTGAGCAGCATGACCAGTCACTGTCTTGCGGCAACAAACAAGGGAAGAGGTATCCACGGGATGAGCAGGGGTGCCACGTGCCGGGTCAGCATTTTACGTACCAATGTCGTCAAACAGCTCCTCTTGCTAAGCGTTGATGAGGGTGCAGACAGTACGGGCGGCCTTTGCAGGCTGAGGAATGAAGGGAGGTTTTGTGGGTGAATAGTACTCCCATAGCATTTCTTCCTATACCCAGACACTGAAGCGAATCTTCTAGGACGAGTAAGTGATTTTGGACGTGAACTGCTGAGGGAAATTTTCGAAGTCCTTCTGCCTATGCAGGAGAAGGGCACGAGCAAGAGCAACAACGAAGAGAAGAGGGGCAAAGGAGTTTTGTGAACCGAGGGGCGCCAGGTGTGATGGTCACACACTGAGCCCTTGGAGTAAACCTCCCAAAATTAACCCCTTAGTGTGTCCGGCCAACCCTTGAGATGCCCCCCGACCCTCTCCTTGGAGCAAGACCGCTGCTAGTGTCCGAGGTTCCCGCCGTACGACTCTCCCGGTGGCGTTTGCACCAAGTTGTGCCGTGGATAACTTGTAGGATGAAGTGGATATGTGCGAGGCAATGCTGGAAACACAAGGAGAGTTGGGAAAGGAATGAATTTTTAGACTTGATTGATCAATGGAAGGCAATGTACAGAGTCTTTGGGTAGGATTGGCATGCCTAGAATAACCCTCAGGCTTTCTCATGTACCAGCCCCTATGACCCAGCCAAAATTCCTTCAATGCTCCAAATCCCTCTGTTGAGGTGTAGGCATAGAAACAACACATGGATCATGTAGTGCGTATTGTGAGCTTTTCAACACCCAAAAAACTGCCTCAATCCATGGAGAAACGGCTGAGTTATGGCCATTTGAGTGCTCCATGCATGACTGTCACTGGAAGCACTGCCAGCGGGGGTCACAGCCACCCATTGCGCCCTTGCCTACGAATGCAGCTCCAGCCAAATTGCCCATGGTCCCCAATGAACCTTGCCTTATTCGCCAGGCATCCATTCAGGAGTGCTATGGCTGTAGTGGGCGAGAAAGTCGCTCCGCCGTGCTCGGGATCGAACCGGTACGTCTCCTATTTTCTGGAGTTGCGCCTCCCACCTTTGCACGGCCATATCTTTCTCGTCCCTGCGCCGAATGACCGGGTTCTTGGGACGATTTTGCAAGGTTATTCACGTACAATACGATGGAACATCAAAACATGCATCAAAATTTAGCATGATGACGTAATCATTGCCCCAACCGGCGGCTCCCATAACAAGTTTGTTGCGGCATCAGTAGGAACAGATGACGCACTTTCCTATGCAAGTAACACAGCAACAATGGCAGGAATGGTACGGAGGCACTCCATAGCCAGGATGGCCACAGTGGTGGCCAGTTCCTTCTGTGCTTCTGGTCCATTGTTGAGTTCCTCTTCTACTCTACATTGAGCGGCCTGGGCTTCATTGAGGGCGGCCTGAAGAGCCTCAATGGTTTCCTCGGGAGCTGGCATGGTGCTACGAGCAGAGAGAGGTGAAAAGAAGAGTATCCTCCAGAGATGCGTGCAAGTGCCACACAAGATGAGGGAAGCAAGGAGTTTGCAATGGGGTGCTCACCAAGCTAGCGGCATGGAAGAAGAGAGAAGAGTGGAGGCACCACTGCTGAAGCCAAGGAAATCAAGACTGCAACTCAAGCTGAGACGGTAATGACTAGGCACAGAAAGCTTGTGACATTGGCCCCTTCCACTGCTGCTACCGCAGAGGTGATGAGGATGCCCGTGGAGACGTGTTGAGTGAGATCGCATGGTGCATCTGTAGGAGTAAGGAGTGTTGTAGCTGTGGAGGAGTGAACGGAGCTGACAGCACTGGAAGTCGTGTCGGCTGTAGTGGTTGCGGCTATAGCTATGGCAGACGCTGTCATATTCACCTGTATGATGACGTTGGCGACAGTATCAGCCAGAAGTGTCAGTGATGCTGCTACCTCAATGTACCCCTCTGCAATTCTTCCTACAACGGTCTGGGTTGGTGCTCTACTGGCCCGTGTGGTGGCGAAGAATGTTGCAGCTGCACCAGCCGCTAGGTCAAGGACAGCACCTGCCAAACTGATAGGATCGGTGAGGACCAGCAGGACAAAGAAAATGCCTGGGACTTCACGTGCTACTGATGGCTGGGCAATGTTGGCAACTGCAGGGCCAAGAGTGGGGGCAGAGTCATGAGGTGGAGAGGAGCTGGTGGGTTGCATACGTGGTGGTGGTGAGGGTGTGGCGGGTAAATTGTCTGTTGTGCACACCTGGTGATCAATCTCGTGCTCACCCGCCTCAGCTTCCTGCACAAGCTCATCCCACCAGTATGCACAATCCAGCATGTGCATCCACCGTGGTGTGCCAGGATCATCGCTCATCAAGGGAGGATCAAGCGCTCTCTTTTCTTCCCTCCCATCATTCTCTGGCAGCCTGGTTGTTGTACATGGCGAGTCGAGCTCGTCATCAGGAGGCGAATCAAGAGGGGGTGAATCCAGCGTGGCGAGGGAGGTAGCTGCTGATGCAGCCAAGAATGCGGAAATTTGTGCACTTGTAGAGATGAGTAGGCCAAGACAGCTGCTGCCGCTGCATGCTGCTGAGAACAAAGAGAGGAGGCAGCAACACTGATAAGGGCATCCAAGAAATACAGATACTCTAGATGCCAGCCGATGGAGAAATCTTTGCAGTTTTGCAGCTTTAGCAGACTTCACAGTGCAAAGAAGCATTGCAAATGCTGCTTCAAGGAGAGGGTGGCCTGCGAAGACCCCGGCTGTGTGCGGCAGAGAGGCTGCAGGCCGATTTCAAGTGCACGGTGACAAGATGTCGGCCGCAGGAGGAGCAGGGGCAAATGCGGGGTGAATGTAGGCCCCACTGCATGCGCAGAAGATGCGGATACTACTGCGAGTAGAGACTGCCAATACGGACCCTGGGACAGCGCTAGATGCCACTGTCCAACACAACCATTTCTAGTGGGTTACGGGACGGTGGAAAGAGGCCACCTTCACTTTGAGAGGCGGAGACAAGGAGTAGGGGAGGCAAAGGAGTGCTGTTGTGAGTGAAGCAAGCTCATACTTGTGTTGCACCCAGCAATGGGCGGCACAAGAAGCCAAATTTGATGTGCATACCAGGCTGATTGTTGGGGCCACTGCTCCCCAACCACGACCCGTGGACTGTGGTGGCGTGAGGAAGGTTCTTCAATGCTCTCATACCAGTAGTTACTAGCTAGGATTATGCTCACAAAACAGTGGGGAGACAGGCGAGAGTGGGAGAATTCCACAAACGACGTACATCATGGATGTGGATGTGTTTTCCTTAGAAGGAACGACACAACCAAGGCAAGAAGTCAAGGGTATGGGGCAAGAGTCTAAGCACCGGTGAGTGCACACCCACACCGAGAATCTGCTCAAGTGAGCATGCACCGCCACCTGGAGGTTGAGCCCGAACTCTCAAAAACATCCGAGGGCAGCTTCTCACCGGTGTACGGCCACACTCCGACACGGTGGCCCCCTAAGGATGAGCATCCGAGATAGAATTCAGCTCCCCCAAACACCCACAGGCAACAACCATAATCTGGGAAACGACAGTGAGAATGCATGAGGCCTGGCATATACTAAATCATTGCAAGATTGTCATGAGTAAGACAACTGAGAAGAGCTAATCATGCCAGAAGGCACTCCTGGGTAGCTTGGTGGCTGCTTGATGAAATTGATGTCAGCAACCAGGGTGCTCATGATAGACGGCTCCAAAGGTGCAGCCATGATTATTCAGTGTGTATATGTGTGCGTGGGCATGTGTGGTGAGACAAGATGGCATAACAGATGTGAGAGGCCAGGAACTAGACCCAGTTTCAACAAGACGAAAGTGACGAGTGGCTACTACACTTCTCACGTTCACAATGACATGTAGGAAACATGTTGTTTTGTAGTAAACACTAGGCACGTTCAATGATCATTTCACAGAGCAAACACATAGGACAAACCGTATCAATGTCATGCAAGTTTATGAAAACTAGGCTTTGGAGACACCCTGTGCTTTGAACAATTTTAGACCTCCTTTAACTGAACAGAACATGTAACATTTGCATTATGTACCCCGGGGTTGTTAGGTACCAGACGTACACAAGTCCCTAATCTTTTTGAGTGGGAATTTCCTTCATTACAGAAATAGCCCACCGCGCGTCCAGCCCTCAATGTTCACTCCGTCAGTAGAGGGCAATTCGGCCAACTGTCCTCGCCCTCCAACGAACCTTCTTGCATCTTCCAACAACTTTGACCACTTTTGAGAGCCCATGACAGAAGTGTCACGACCTTTTGCTCAAATTTGCGACACATCAAGACATACATAGATTTATGAAGATGCATTTTGCATCTTTGCCGTCAATCCACAAAGACCCCCGATTTCTCGGCGCAGCTTCTCAAATCCGACCACTCATGACATGACTCCACACGCATCGCTGAATGATCAACCCAACGACCCCGACTATGCCTCATTCGTAACTCAACACTCATTTATGTGTGTGTGTGTGTGTGTGTGTGTGTGTGTGCG
>SZWC01002047.1:12290-65708 GCA_023375785.1 Penium margaritaceum | reverse complement strand
CTAGGGGTCCCTCCCCCAACGGAGGAGGACCCCGCGTCAGAGGGGCTGTTGGTCATGGTGGTTAAAGATGCCTCTCGTCCCCTTTTGTTTTTTTTTCTTTTCTTCTGTGCTACTGATGTCAGCAGTGATGTCAGCCGAGGATGGCTGACGTCAGCAAAGGGAACTGCGTATGTGCAGTGCCACTATTTTCTCCCCCGACCTCCTTTTTTTTTCTTTCTCTGTTGATGACGTCAGCAGTGACGTCAGCAGAGGGGTGCTGACGTCAGCAGTGGCAAATGTTGGGCCGCCGCTGCTGTTGTTGGTGCTGATGCTGCTGCAGATGCTGCTGCAGCTGCTGCTGCTGCTGTTGCTTCTGCTGCTGTTGCTGCTGCTGCAGATGTTTGCTGCTGCTGTTGCTGCTGCTGTAGCTGCTGCTGCTATTGCTGCTGCTGCTGTAGCTGTTTGCTGCTGCTACTGCTGCTGCTGCTGCAACTGCTGCTGTTGCTGATGCTGCGGGTGCTGCAGCTTCTGCTGCTCGTGTTGCGAGCTGCAACAGCGGCTGTGATTGCTGCTGCTACAGCAGCGAGCTGCTGCTGTAGCAGCGAGCTGCTGCAGCTCAGTGCTGCTGCAGCTGCTGCGTGCTGCAGCAGCTGCTCGCTGCAGCTGCAGGCTGTTGTAGCGAGCGGCGGGGGTGGGGGATTTCTTTGTTGTCTTGTTTTTTTTTTCTTTTCTTGTCACCAACGGCCAGTAGCCCGCTGCTTGCTGCGAGCTGCGGGCTGCTGCTCGCCTGGCAGCAGCGAGCTGCTGCTCGCTGGCAGCAACGAGCTGCTGCTCGCTGCTCGCTCGTTGCGAGCAGCGGGCAGCAGCAGCCGCGGCTGGCAGCTGCTGCTCACTGCTGCAGCCGTCGGCTGCTGCAGCCCGCCGCTGCTGCTGCAAGCTGCTGTAGCTGGTGCATGCTGCGGCTGCTACCTGCTGCTGCTGCGAGCTGCTGCAGCCGGCTGCTGCTGCGGGCTGGTGCTGCTGCTGCACGCCCCTACTGCTGCTGTACGCTGCTGCTGCTGTTGCTACGAGTTGCTGCTGCTGCGGGCTGCTGCTACTGCTGCTGGAAGCTGCTGCTGCGAGCTGCTGCTGTTGCTGCTGCGAGCTGCTGCTGCGGGCTGCTGCGAGCTCCTGCTTCTGCCTGCTGCTGCTGGTGGTGCCAGTCACTACACCTGGGTGACGTTGCCGCGTGCGTCGGCGCCCACAGACGTCAGACGCCGCCTGCCGCTCACCTCCTCGCGTCACGCGTGGGAGTCAGTGCTGCCGAAAAATTTTTGGCAGCATTTCCCCTAGCCAAGTGGCCGTGGGAAAAATACTGACGCCGCCACCAGGAGGGTCAATGCTGTCGGAAAAAATCCGGCAGCATTTCCCCTACACTGGCGCGTATGGGAGGTCCGCCGGCGTTGTCTGGCACGTGTTCGCCGATCTTCTGCTGCTGCTGCTACGCTCTGGCTCTGATACCAAAAAGGAAACTATGCAGCAGGCTGGGGCAGCAGCGTTGTTGATGCAGCGTGCGGGCTTCCACGCTCGTTGCTTAAGTCAGCTGCCCCCTCAGTGTGCTGCTCTAGAGTCTAAGTCTGGAAGCTCTGAGTTTTGTTACTCAGAAATGTGCGCGCCAGAGTTAGCGCCAGAAAGGTGCTGAAAACTGATAATGACTGATTAGGAATGAAGAATGAAGAACAATGGGAGACCCCTCCAAGGTCTAGGCCCCCCCCCCCCCGCTCTGTAGAGCTTGTTACTCAGTTCATCAGCCAATCAGAAAATAGCTCAGTTCAGGCTGGCAGGTTTTCTCGGTGAGGCCTGCCAGGCAGCCGACAGCCCAAAACCCGAGCGTCGTCCGTTTTGCCTGAAAACTGGACCATACCATAATACCAACGCTGCGAATGCAGCCGTGCGGTCAGAATGTGCTAGAAAAATAGTCGCGAGGAGTTATGGCAGCCTAAACCCAGATAGTGCCCCCGATGGTTTATGCTGCCAAACAGGGCCATGCAACATGCAACTGGGACCCTAGGCAGTGCATGACGATGCAGACGCGATGGGACGCGCTGGACGCATGCAAGGAGCAACTGCGGCGTTAATGACTGCCGGCAGCACGACCGCCGAGGAGGCCTGCCGATGGAGCTGAGTGCGTCGCCGGAGAGAGAAGGCTCCAGCGAACAGCGAGAAGACCTCAGCGTGCGTCGGCTCCACCGGACGACACTCCATCAACATCGAGTCTCGCCGTCAGTCATCTGCACGCCGATGTACACAAGCCGGGAGGACACAACAGAGCACAATGAGAGATGAAAAAAAACCAACACAAGACTGTGGTGTAGCATGAAGAACACAAAGGATGTGCCTCCCTCAAGCTGCCAAGTGGTGGCTTCAGCACTAGTCTTGTCACATGCCTTAGTTTAGTGATACACTCATATACTAAAAGGGGATACAACTTGTGGGAATGCATGCTTGTTAGTTGATTGCATGCTTGCATGTTCCTAGAGTGGTGAACCGGGTTGCTGATCCCTTGGGACCACACGTCCGGCTTGTGCCGGCGTGTGAGAAACCGCCTGGAGCTCGTTCGTTCCAGGGTCGGGTTCAATCCCTGGGTGGCGTCCGGGCCCCATGACGATTGTCTCGCGTGGGTGGCCCGGTCCACTGGCTCTCACCACCTCGCTCACTGTTACTCGCTTGTCAAGCTGTGACTTGTCACTACATTTTCTAAGTCGTGAGCGTTCCCCGATCCATGGCGTACGTTGTTGCTCGTCACCTGCTTTCTTGCTAGCCTAGCAACTACGCCTACCTACTGGTATCAGAGCAGGAGGGCTGTCCCTCCCACCGCGACGTCCTGGGACCTCATGAGACTCACTCGCTAAGCGCCGGGTGATCCCGCACAAGCCATAGCACAAGACAGCGGCGGCCTAAGCAGCAGCAGCGGCGGTCATTCTGTACAGCCGCTGGCATCACACTCGTGAACCTCAGCACAAGATCGTGGCAGCTTAGGCAGCAGCAACAGCTGCCCCTGTGAGCAGCTCCTAACATCGAGCGACGGGTGATCCCGCGCAAGCCACGGCACAAGGCCGGGTCGACCTAAGCAACAGCAGCAGCAGCCATTCTGTGCAGCTGTTGGCACCGAGTGACAGGTGGTCCCAAACAAGCCACAGCATGAGACCGCGGTGTCCTAAGCAGCATCGTTGGCAACCACTCTGTGCCATTGCCAACATCGCACTCGCAAATCTTAGCGCAAGACCGCAGCAGCTTGGACAGCAGCAGCAGCCGCCACTCTGGGCAGCCGCTGTGATCAACCGACGGGTGATCCCGCTCGAGCCACAGCACAAGGCCGTGGCGGGCCAAGCAGCAGTAGCAGCAACCATGCCTTGCAGCCGCTGACTTCGAGCTCTTGAACCTTGGCACGTGACAGTAGCAGCATAGGTGGCAGTCTAGGCAGCCGCAGCAGCCGCCGCTCTGTGCAACTGCTAGATTTGCAGTAGTGATCTCAATCCCAACACTGCAGCTAGGCAGCATCAGCAGCAGCCACTCTGTGCTGCTGCCAACATCGCACTCGTGGACCTCAGCGCGAGGCCGCAGCAGCTTGGACAGCAGCAGAAGCCACCACTCTGGGGAGCCGCTGGCATTAATCGACGGGTGAGCCCGCACGAGCCGCAGCGCAAGGCCGTGGCGGCCCAAGCAGCAGCAGCAGCAGCCATGCCTTGCAGCCACTTGGGCTCAGCCGCTTAGCCGCTTGGCACAAGATAGAAGCAGCTTAGGTGGCAGTCTGGGCAGCCGCAGCAGCCGCCGTGCTGTGCAACTGCTGTCTTCGCAGCCGTGACCTCAGCCCCAACCCTGCAGCCAGGCTTGATCCCAGTACACTCTCGATCACCACGGGCTGCCCTGAGGCATTCCATCACTCTGTACACTGGCGTCTCCACCTGAGATCGAGCCAGCCCCTCCGTCATCAACAGTGGCTCGGGACGGTGCAAATACTGACGAGGAGCTTGCATACTACGAGGAGAGGGCGGAGAGAGAGGTGTGGTCGAGGGTGCGTCGCAGCAGTCCGGGGTATCACCCCGGTGAAGACTACGACCCCGCTGATCACTACGCGTGGGCGGACGCAAGGGACTACGCAACGCGTTGCCAATCAGCCGACGACGACACCCCAACATCGCTAAACCAGCCGGCAACAGCACAACAAAACGACCACCGACCTCTTCACTCTCTGGTAAGACCGCCCATTTCCCATAGGACGCGCCCGCAACACCGCCGTGCTGTTCCCCGTGGTGCAGCTCCACCTGCTGCAGCGGCAGTATCTGAGGCCTCCGCTCCGCGTCGTGCTGCATCCCCAGCCGCAACTGCTGCAGAGCCCATCCCGTCTCTTGATATTCTCTCAGCGCTGCAGGCTATCCTTTCATCTAGTGCTGCCTTTGCCACTACCTTTGCAGCCACAGCACGTGCCGCACGTGCACCAGCCAGCACTGCTGCAGGTCGAGCCATTGACACATATACTGCAGCGGTTGACCAGGGACCCTTGGCGGCCTCGGCCGTCAATGTAGCCACTCAGGTTGCTGCAGCAGCAAACGCAGTTGCATCCGCCACAGCTATAGCAGCCACAACACTCTCCAATGCAGTAGGCTCCGCTAACGCCTCCACAACACAGGTAGCCTCTCTACCCTCCACATCACCGTCAGTCACTCGGCACCTACAACTGTTGGTTTTGGTCGCTACAGTCATCGTTGCTCTGTCAGGTGCAGCTCTGACAGGTGTAGCCTGCTTCGTCGTCACCACATCGTCCTTTGTCGCAGTTGTCTCCTCCTCAGCTGCTGCAGCACTGCCACCACTGTTCTCTTTGCACCGCAGTGCGTGGTGAGCTTGCCTTCTCTTGCTCTTTCGCACTCTCTGCCTTCCCTGTATTTTTCGTGTTCGTGCGTTCAGGTTGTTGCCTTGCAGCGCACTTTCAACACCGATATCTTACTTCCCACGCCCACTTGGGCAAGGGAAACTCTGCCGAAATTTTTTCGGCAGAGTCACGTCGCTAGCACAATGCCAGTCGACGATGACCAATACACAGCACTGCAGGCTGAGCTTCAGCGTGAGCGCACTGCATTACAAGCAGCTCTCAGTGCTCAGCGGGCTGCTGAGGAAAAACTGAAGGCTGAGCAGGCTGATCAAGAGACATTCGCCGACCACATTCCTGACTTGGTTCTGAATCGCCTGCAACCCACACTGTGCAGCACTCAGTCCGCTAGCATTGCTTTCGCCTTTTCCACTTCTCCCGCTTCTGCTTCCACTGCCGCTGGCACATCTACCTCTCATCCACTTGCAGTTGCCGCAGCTGCTGGCGCTGCTGCAGCCAAAACCCTTGCCCCAGCAGTGCAACGCAAGCCTGACTTTGACTCCACTCCACCCCACTTCACACCCAGTCTCACTTTTCACTCTTGGGATGTTTGTTTTCGTGCCTGGGTGCAAGGGGAACAACTCTGGGAATACTACCATGCACCAAATCCCTCAGCTGTCCCACCTTTCGTGCCAGTCGATTCTGAGTCAGCTCGAGCAGTCCGAGCCCTCATTCGCGCCGGGCCAGACAATCTCACTGACAAGATTGGATCCTACAATGCTTACACTGCACGCCGCACCCCCGCTGACCCAGTTGGGGCTTATGCCCTGATCAAGCGGCGCACGACAGTCACTGGACATGCGGCATAGAGCGTCCTCACCGTCCAGTTCAACACACTCTCCATGCATGCTGACGAGACTGCTGACGCCTATTGGGCTTGCAGTCTGTGCCTACTGCGTGATCTCGGCAAAGCCGCCCCAGGCCAACTCCCCGCTGTCCTCTCCATCGTCAACGGTCTCATCCCTGAACTCAGCGACATCTTTCGCGAAGTGAAGGCCACGGAGTTGGAGCGTCTGGCGGCAATACCTGTTCCCGCTGACACACCTCCTGGAATTGGGGTTTTGTGGGAGTTCACCTCCCAGCGCCTCATTGACTGGTGGAGCTCCTTGCAGAACAAATGCATCCACCGCGCAGCTGTTGCAGCAGTGACCACCGCACGTCCCTCCTCCTCTACCTCCTCAGCCTCCAGCTCATCCTCCGTCTCCACCTCCACTACCACCGCCACCTTCCTTGCTTCCCAAGGAAGTGGGCGTGGTGGAGGGGGCAACAAAGGTAAAGGCCGAGGAGGTGGCTCTGGCGGTGGCGGGCAGGGGAAAGGGGGCAAAGGTCGCGGTTCTGATAGCACGGCATCCCACTCCTCCTCCTCCAGCACTGTCACTTGCTGGAACTGCGTCGTCGCTGGTCATGCGGCGCCCAAGTGCCCTGCACCACCAGATGATGCACGCCTGGCCTCAGCCATGCGTGCTCACTGGGCACGCTCTTCAGGATCAGGTGGAGGCTCTGCCCGCTCCTCCACCTCCGCGGGGTCCAGTCGTAGCTCTACGCACACGTCTTCTCCATTGCCTGCAGCAGCTGCCTACTACACTGTCCTCTCTGCACCTTCTCTACCTACACCCTGGGGTTGGCCCCCGGGATTTGGAGGTCCTGTCTACTTTGGGCCTCCTTCCGGCTTCTACTCACCTCCATCATGGGCGTCCCCCATTCCTGGTCCCCAGCCACACTCCTCTGCCGCACTCATCCCCGGACCGCTTGAGGACGAACGCCAGTTGGACTCTGCGCTCTCTCATGCCATCCACCAGCGTCACCTCCGTGATCAGGGAGGTGAGAGTGTACGTTCGGTCGAGGAGGGCCTTGCGTGTGCTGTTGACTTGTCTCTTCGTGGACCCCCCTCCGGTCATGTTCAGGGGTGTTCCCCAAATGATGTCCCATGGATTGAGGATTGGCAGTCGTACGGTCTCCCTCGTTGCCTTGTTGCTTGTGGCCAGCGCCTTCTTCCACGTTCTGCCATTGCTGCTGTGAGTCGTGACCCTGCGTCTGTCCGTGTGACGGGTGGCTTCTGGATTCTTGATTTAGGGGCCACCCACCACATGACTTCCTGTCGTTCAGGGTTTGTGTCGTTGGGTCCTATTGGTTCTGTTCGCTTTGTGCGCACTGGCTCTGGCCACCTTCTCCCTGTCCAGGGTGTCGGTGTCGTCCGCTTCGTTGGCCCGGGGAGGGAGCTCTTCCTCCCTGACGTTCTCTATGTGCCTGCTCTTGAGCTCAGTCTGCTGTCTGTTACGACTCTCGACGACCAGGGCATGGACTTCTCATCCAGTCGTGGTGTTGCCTCTGTTATGCATCGCAGCACTGGTTGTGTCCTATTGCGAGGCACTCGCTGTGACCGTCTGTTCCGCGTGCCCTCGTTTGCACCTCATCCCTCCACGACTGCTCTTGTTCATGTGGCCCGTTCCCTCACTCCTGCACATGCACAGTTGCTCCATCGTCGTCTCTGTCACATTCACACTGCTGCCATTGACGGTCTGCTTCGGGAGATGCCTGCGAATGGCCTTGATGCCGACACGTTCTCTGCACCCTGCCCCACTGACTGTCTCGACTGTGCTCAAGGCAAAATGCACCGCTCTCCATTCTCCACTTCTGAGTCTCGCACGTCTCACCCACTTGACCTCCTGCACGCTGATGTCATGGGACCCCTTGCCCATGACGCCCTTGGGGGTGTCGGACGTTATGTCCTCTGTCTCACAGACAATTTCTCTTGGATGCGCTGGGTTTTTGCCCTTCGGCAAAAGAGTGACGTCTGTTCCACACTTGAGTCGTGGCTACCACAGGCTGAACTGGCCTGTGGTCGCCGGCTCAAAGTCTTTTGCTGTGACCGTGGTGGCGAGTTCATGGGTCCCACCGCTCGCTTTCTCACCTCTCGTGGGATGTGTATGGAGCCCTCGGCACCTTACACACTCCAGCAGAACGGTGTCTCGGAACGCTGGAATCGCACCCTCGCTGATGGAGTTCGTACTCTCCTCAGTGAGTCCTCCCTCTCTTCCGTCTTTCCCTTCGAGGCCATGTGCTACATGACCTGGGTATGGAACCGTGTCCCCCACGGTCCCCTTCCTCGCCACATCACCCCCTCTGAGCGCTGGTATGGCCGCCGTGCTGACCTCCGTCTGGCTCGTGTCTGGGGCTGTGTGGCTGCTGTCTGGTTGCCAGAGGACTCTCGTGATGGCAAACTGAGTCCTCGTGCGCGCCTCTGCACGTTTCTTGGCGTCTGCCATGTCTAAGGCATGGCGTTTCTGGGACCCCGACTGCTCCCGTGTCATCAAGTCGTGTGATGCCCTCTTCTTTGAGGATGTCTTTCCCCGTGACCTGTCCCATGTCCCTCCTCTGTCATCTCTCTCCTCGCTTCGTCGGCTTGGGGGGGGTGGGTCTATTCCAGCCTCCGATCTACGTGCATCCACGTCTTCTCCTCAGACAGCGTCCCCTGTTGTCACTCCTACGGACAGTGACGAGGACTCAGTCTCCTCCAGGTCAGGGGCCTCAGCGCCCTCTCCGGAGTCCGAGTCACCCCGGTCCTCAGCCGGCAGCCCTGTGTCCTTGCCGTCTACCGCCATTCCCGAGTCCTCACACTCGGCACCCACTCCCGCACAGTCCACTGCTCGCTCCACTTCCATCTCATCCCCTGGCCCTGCAGTTTCTCCGGTGCTTGACACCACTGCAGGCGGTGAGCCTCAGGTTCGGCCCCCTTGCCCAGAGCCTTATTCGCGTGGGGGGAGACTTCGTGCTCGTCCCTCCTCTCAGCCCTCCTCTTCTAGGGCGCCTACTGAGCCTCTCCCGGCAGGCTCATCCACTGCCTCTCAGCGAGTCACTCACTCGAGAGCCACACCCTCCACAGCTGGTCCGTCAGCGCGCCCCACCGGCCTTCATGCACTGGGCCTATCTGTGAGCGTTGTACACCCAAACTCTGCAGTTGGCTATGCTCTTGTAGCCCACGAGTTTCACAGTGCTCTTGAGTCTTCTGTCGCCGGTTATGTCGCCGCATGCTTTGCGGCCGCTGGCCTCCCCACTCTCCCTCCTGAGCCCACCACTGTCCGGCAGGCTCGTGAGGCAGCAGACGCTGACCTCTGGGAGAAGGCCATGCAGGAGGAGCTCACAGCCCTCCAAGATCATGGAGTCTTTGAGCTAGTGGATCTGCCTGCAGGTCGCAAGGCAGTCTCCGCCCAATGGGTCCTTCGGCACAAGCTGAAGCCCGATGGAACTATCGATCGGTACAAAGCACGTCTCACAGCAAAGGGGTTCTCCCAGATCCCCGGCGTTGACTTTGATGAGACCTTTGCACCGGTCGGGAGATACACCACGGCTCGAGCACTCTTGAGTCTTGTCGCCCGGCACGACTGGGAACTGGAGCAGATGGATGTCAACAACGCCTTCTTGCACGGGAAGCTCGATGAAGAGATCTACATGATCCAGCCCCCTGGCTTCACCGATGGCACAAGCAAGGTCTGGAGACTGCATAAAGCCCTCTATGGGCTCAAGCAGTCTCCGCGATGCTGGAACATGGAGATCTCCTTGACTCTCGAGCGGGGAGGTTACTGTCGCAGCACGGTCGATCCAGCGCTCTTCTTGAGCGCCCCCTCAGAGCCGTTTGTGGCAGTGTTGGTCTATGTTGATGACCTGCTCATTGCCTCACCCAGCCCGGCAGTTGTCCAGTCAGTGAAAGACCTGCTGCAGACTGTGTACAAGATGAAGGACCTAGGTCCTGCACGGGTGTTTTTGGGGATGGAGCTTGAGCGTGATCGTCAGCATCGCACCGTGCACGTGCACCAGGCCGCGTACATACGCACGCTGGGGGAGCGTTTTGCTCCTCTGCTCACAGACGTTCCCACCGCGTCCACACCAATGACTCCAGCAGGTCAGCGCCTGCTGAAGTCATTGGACTCAGCACAGCTGGGAGAGCCTGTCGACGTCACCAACTACCTTAGTGTTGTCGACTCCCTCATGTATCTCGCCACCACCATTAGGGCAGATGTGGCCTTCGCGGTCAACTTCCTTGCCCAGTTCTCACAGCAACCTCGGCAGAAGCATCTCGAGGCCGCATTGCGCGTCGTCCGCTACGCGTTGTCCACAGCACGCATAGGACTCTGCTACTGTGCTCAGCCCTCTGTAGTCGTTGACGGCTACACAGAAAGCGACTGGGCACATGACACAGATGCTCGCAGCCGCACTGGTTATATCTTCCTCGTCGGGGGGACTGCAGTCTCCTGGAAGAGTGGAAAACAGGGTTGTGTTGCTAGGAGCTCCAGTGAGGCAGAGTATGTGGCACTGGGTGCAGGTACGTGTGAAAGTGTTTGGCTGTCCCCCTTGTTGCAGCAGTTGTGTGTTCCCATTCATTGCATCACCCTGCGCTGTGACAACCAGAGTGCAAAGGCAATCGCTGAGCATGATGGCATGCATCACTCTCACACTAAGCACATCAACATTGAGCATCACTTTGTACGTGAGCGCATTGCTGCTGGTGAAGTTCAGGTCGTGCGGGTCAACACTCGTCAACAGCGTGCAGACTTTCTCACCAAAGCGCTCAGCAGTGGAATGTTCAAAGCGGCCGTGCATGCTGTTGGCTTGTTGCGCTCTCGTGATGCCGCCGGTTGATGTGATCCCTGTGTTGTTCACCTCATTCCATGTTTTTGTATGTGTGAGGCTTGTTCGCCTGTGGGTCATGGGGGAGTGTTGGTTATTGTCACAAACACGTGCAAGTGCCCTCTTGTCTCCATTCATGCACACACCTCACCACTGCAGGTGATTGATCTGGATTAAGGCTCCCTGGTGCAAGACTGTGGTGCAGCATGAAGAACACAGAGGATGTGCCTCCCTCAAGCTACCAAGTGGTGGCTTCAACACCAGTCTTGTCACATGCCTTAGTTTAGTGATACACTCATATACTAAAAGGGGATACAACTTGTGGGAATGCATGCTTGTTAGTTGATTGCATGCTTGCATGTTCGTAGAGTGGTGAACCGGGTTGCTGATCCCTCGGGACCACACGTCCGGCTTGTGCCAGCGTGTGAGAAACCGCCTGGAGCTCGTTCCCTCCAGGGTCGGGTTCGACCCCTGGGTGGCGTCCAGGCCCCACGACGATTGTCTCGCGTGGGTGGCCCGGTCAACTGGCTCTCACCACCTCGCTCACTCTTACTCGCTTGTCAAGCTGTGACTTGTCACTACATTTTCTAAGTCGTGAGCGTTCCCCGATCCATGGCGTACGTTGTTGCTCGTCACCTGCTTTCTTGCTAGCCTAGCAACTACGCCGACCTACACAACCTGGCTCACTAAGTTGGAAACATGCAAAGGTGTGAGAATTCACACACATTACAAATATATGTGGTACATGCACTCCGATAAGGGTGTGCCCGACTCGAGAATGAAACAATGTGCAACATCACTACAATTTGGCTCTCCATAAGATTGGTTTTGGTGCTGTTGCCACCACTTGAGGACTTGATGGTGTTGCCACAAGTGTGTGCTCACAGTTTTGCATCAGAGAGCTTCTAGTCCGAATCAGTCACATGCAGTGATGATGATGATGTGTGTGTGTGTGTGTGTGTGTGTGTGTGTGTGTGTGTGTGGAGTCAAGAGTTCACTTGTGTGTGTCGTCACAATCATAACCAACACTCCCCCATGACCCNACTTGAGGACTTGATGGTGTTGCCACAAGTGTGTGCTCACAGTTTTGCATCAGAGAGCTTCTAGTCCGAATCAGTCACATGCAGTGATGATGATGATGTGTGTGTGTGTGTGTGTGTGTGTGTGTGTGTGTGTGTGTGTGTGTGTGTGGAGTCAAGAGTTCACTTGTGTGTGTCGTCACAATCATAACCAACACTCCCCCATGACCCACAGACGAACATCGTACACACACATAGGCCCAATGGTACATCACAAGACGACGAAGTGCACAGATCAACCAGGGGCATCAGGAGAGCGCAGTCGGCCAACAACATGCACGGCACCCTTGAAAATGCCACTGCTCAGAGCTTTGGTGAGAAAGTCTGCTCGCTGCTGACGAGTATCGACCCAGACAACCTGAACTTCTCTGGCAGCGATGCGCTCGCGTACAAAGTGATGCTCAATGTTGATGCGTTTTGTGCAAGAACGATGCATGCCATCGTGCTCGGCGATTGCTTTTGCACTCTGGCTGTCACAGCGCAGAGTGATGCAGTGAATGGGAACACGCAACTGTTGCAGCAAGCGAGACAACCACACACTCTCACACGTACCTGCGCCAAGTGCCATGTACTCTGCCTCACTGGAGCTCCGAGCCACGCAACCCTTTTTTCGAGTCTTCAAGGAGACAACAGTCCCATAGACAAGAAAGATGTAACCGGTGCGACTACGAGCATCTGTGTCATGTGCCCAGTCACTATCGATGTATCAGACGACGACCACAGAGGGCTGCGCACGATAATACAGACCAACGCGTGCTGTGGACAGTGCGTAGCGGACAACACAAATTGCTACCTCGAGATATTTCTGACGAGGCTGCAGGGAGAACTGGACAAGGAAGTTGACCGAGCATGTAACGTCCGCCCGAGTGGTGATGGCAAGATACATGAGGGAGCCGACCACATTGAGGTAGTCGGTGACATTGACAATCTCCCCCAGCTCTGCTAAGTCGAGTGACTTCAGTAGTCGCTGCCCTGCTGGAGTCATTGGTGTGGATGCGGTGGGGACATTGGCGAGTAAGGGGCCAAAGGGCTCCCCTAGTGTACGTATGTATCCAGCCTGGTGCACATGTAGGGTGGGATGGTGGCGGTCACGCTCCAGCTCCATCCCAAGGAACACCCGTGTTGGACCTGAGCCCTTCATCTTGTATGTGGACTGCAGTACGTTCTTCACCAACTGGACAGTTGCTGGAGTGGGGGAGGCAATGAGCAGGTCATTGACGTAGACGAGAATGACCACAAATGGCTCTGAGGGAGGCCTCAAAAAGAGCGCCGGATCAGCCGTGCTACGACGGTAGCCTCCCCGCTCAAGAGTGGAGGAGATCCCCATGTTCCAGCAATGTGGCGAGTGCTTGAGCCCGTAAAGGGCCTTCCGCAGATGCCAGACCTTGCTTGTGCCATTGGTGAACCCCTGTGGCTGGACCATGTAGATCTCCTCATCAAGCTTCCCATGTAGGAAGGTGTTGTTGACGTCCATCTGCTCCAGTTCCCAGTTGTGCTGGGCTTCAAGACTCAGCAACGCCCGGGCAGTGGTGTGCCTCCCGACCAGTGCGAAGGTCTCATCAAAGTTAATCCCACGAATCTGGGAGAAACCCTTCCCCGTGAGGCGAGCCTTGTACCGGTCAACTCTCCCGCCAGGCTTCAGCTTTCGCCGAAGCACCCACCAAGCAGACTGCTTTCCGGCATGCAGGGAGATCCATGAGCTCAAAGACACTGTGTTCTCGAAGGGCCGTCAGTTCCTCCTGCATGGCCTTTTCCCAGAGGTCAACATCAGCTGCTTCGCGAGCCTGCTGGACAGTAGCGGGCTCGAGAGGGAGAGTAGGAAGGCCTGAGGTCGCAAAGCATGCGGCAACATAGCCGGCGACGGACGACTCAAGAGCACTGTGAAACTCATGGGCTACAAGAGCATAGCCGACTGCTGAGTTGGGGTGCATGACGCCCACGGACAGACCAAGTGCATCAAGACCAGTGGGACGGGCTGAGGTCCTAGCAATGGAGGACGACGCACTGGAACGGATGACCCGATGTGAAGACGGACCAATTGAGACAGACTCAGCAGACATCATCTGGGGACGTGGGCGCCTGCAAGAGGACCGAGAGGACTGTGCGGGCTGGAGAGCACGTAGTCTCCCCCCACGTGTATATGGCTCAGGGTCACAGATCTGGGACGCTTCACCGCCTATAATGTCAACCATTGGAGATGACTGCTAAGGCGACTAAGGGGATGAGACTGGCAACTGTGTGTGAGTGGGTGTTGAGTATGAGGACGTAGGATTGCTAGCGGATGGCTTGGATGACACGGCATTTGGGGAAGGCAGAGAGGCATCCGACTCAGACGAGGTATGAGAGGACGTGGATTCTGCAGAGGAGTCCTCATCCTTGTTGTTTGTGTGAGAGACATGCGGGATGGTAGGGGACGCTGAGGAAGTGGAATGAGAAGATGGCACTCGGATATTGGAGGCGGGACCAGACACATCCCCTCCAAGCTGACGAAGCAAGGAAAGGGAGGAGGGAGGAGAGACATGGGACAAGTCATGAGGGAAGACATCCTCAAAGAAGAATGCATCGCGAGACTCAATGACGCAAGAGCGGTCAGGGTCTCAGAAGCGCCACGCTTTGGACAGTGTTGAGACACTGAGAAAGGTACAGAGATGGGCGCGAGGACCAAGCTTGCTGTTGCGGAAGTCCTTGGGCAACCAGACAGCAGCAACGCAACCCCAGACATGTACCATTGCTCAAAGGGAGTGACATAGCGAGAGAGGGGACTGTGAGGAACACGGTTCCACACCCAATTCATGTAGGACATTGCCTCGAAAGAGAAGACAGAGGAGAGGGACAATTCAGTGAGGAGGGTGCGAACACCGTGAGCAAGAGTACGGTTTCAACGTTCAAAGACGCTGTTCTGCTCGGGGGTGTAAGGGGCGCACGGCTCCATACGTACCCCACGAGAGGTCAAGAAACGGGCGGTGGGACCCATGAATTCTCCCCCATGATCGCTGCAAAGACTTTAAAGCGGCATCCACAGGCCAGTTTGGCCTGTGGAAGCCAAGACTCTAGAGTGTGACAGACATCACTCTTCTGCCGAAGGGCGAAGACCCAGCACATGCGGGAGAAATCATCAGTAAGACAGAGGACATAGCAACCAACCCCCCCGCGAGCGTCATGGACGAGAGGGCCCATGACGTTGGCATGCACAAGATCGAGGGGATGAGACGTGCTGGACTCTGAAGTGGAAAACAGGGACCGATGCATTTTTTCCTAAACACACTCAAGAGATTCGGTGGGACAAGGGGCAGGAAATGTGTCGGCGTCGAGGCCATGAGCGGGTTTATCCCTGAGCAAGCTGTCAAAATCAGCGGTGTGCATGTGGCAGAGGTGGCGATGAAGCAGCTGAGTGTGCATAGGAGAGACAGAGAGCGCGCGAAATGAATAAGTGCGGCGGTGGCGGGATGAGGCACAAAGGAGGGTACGCAGAACAAGGGGTCACAACGAGTGCCACGCAGCAGGACACAGCCAGTGGTGCGATGCACCACAGAAGCAATGCCGCGATTGGAGGAGAAGTCCATGCCCTGGTCGTCTAGAGTCGTAACAGAGAGCAGAGTGAGCTAAAGAGCGGGAACACACAAGACATCTGGCAGGAAGAGCTCCCCCCCAGGACCAACAAAACGTACAACTCCAACACCTTGAACAGGCAAGAGCTGACCAGAGCCGGTACGGACAAAAGGCACAGAACCAACTGGGCCCAAATAGATGAAGGAGGACCGACAGGTTTTCATGTGGTGAGTGCCTCCTGAATCAGGAATCCAGAAGCCGCCAGACATGCGGACAGAAGCAGGGTCATGGCTGACAGCGGCAATGGTAGAGCAAGGAGGGAGATGCTGACCACAGGCTGCAAGGCAATGAGGTAGGCTGTAGGACTACCACTGCTTTATCTATGGAACATCACTGGGGGAACATCCCTGAACATGACCGGATGACGAGCCACGGAACGACGCATCGACAACATACGCAAGTGTCCCTGTACTTGAACGCACACTCTCACCTCCCTGATCACGGAGGTGTCAATGATGGACGGCATGAGAGAGGGTCGAGTCCAACTGGCGCTCATCGTCAGAAGGACCAATGATGATGACACCAGAGGAGGTGCGCTGAGACGGGGTGGCGGGCGACGCCCAATGAGGGGGCATGTAGTATCCAGAGGGAGGGCCGAAGTAGACAAGGCTCCCAAACCCAGATGGACGACCCCAGGGAGGGGATGGAGTCAGGGTGGTGCTGTAGGCAGCAGTTGGTGGTGAGGGAGGAGTTCTACGGTCTGAAGTAATAGTGGAGATGGAGGAGCGAGAGGACCCACTCCCAGAACCTAACGAGCGTGCCCAGTGAGCACCCATGGCTGAAGCAAGGTGGGCATCATCGGGAGGAGCTGGACACTTGGGAGCGGCGTGCCCTGTAGCACCGCAGCTCCAAGATATGATGGTAATAGATGAGGAAGATGCGGAGGAAGCAGTGTCAGAGCCACCTCCCCCTCGTCCCCTTCCGTCACTGGAACCTCCAAGGTTTTTGCTCTTGCCACAATCGGCACCCTTACCGCCTTCGTGGGAAGCAAGAGTGGTCGCGGTCGGGGTGACAGATGTGGTGGAGGATGATGTGGAGGCAGATGATGATGATGAGGAGGGGATTACGGCAGTGGCTGCTGCAACGGTGGCGCTATGGATGCCCTTGTTTTGCAGGGAGCTCCACCAGTCAGTCAAACACTAGGAGGTGAATTCCCACAGCGCGCAGATGCCTGGGGGTGCATCTACAGGAACATGGATGGCCACCAAGCATTCAAGATCTGTGGCCTTAACCTCCCTAAAGATGTTGCTGAGTTCAGGGATGAGGCCGTTGACAATGGAGAGAACAACAAGGAGGTGTCCAGGGGCCACTTTGCCAAGATTGCGCAGCAAGCGCAGGCTGCGAGCCAAATAGGCGAGAGTAGTCTCATCAGCACGCATGGAGAGCGTGTTGGACTGGGCAGTGAGAACACTCTGAGCTGCATACCTAGTCACTGTTGTGCGGCGCTTGATCAATGCATAAGCGATGACAGGGTCAGCAGGCGTGCGACGTGGAGTATCGGCGTTATAGGACCCTATCTCATCTGTGAGGTCATCGGGTCCAGCCCTGATGAGTGGACGAACAGCGTGAGCGGACTCAACAGCAACAGGCACAAACGGTTGCTCAACAGATGCGTTGGGTTCATGGTAGTATTCCCATAGTTTTTCCCCCTAGGCCCAGGCACTAAAACGGACCTCCTAAGAATGGAAGGTGAGGTTGGAAGTGAAATGGGGTGGAGTAGAGTCAAAGTCTTGTTTTCTATGCACTGCAGGTGCAAGTGCTCTTGTGGCAGCTGTGCCTGCGGTGGCTACGACTGCAAGTGAGTCAGAAGATGAGGAGCAAGCAGCTGTGGATGCGGAAGCGGGTGAGGTGGAGAATGCAGCAGAAATGCCAGCGGCAGAGGTCACAGAAGGGGTGCCGCGTAGTGTGGGCTGGAGGCAATTGATGACAATGTCTACAATATGGTCTGCAAAGGTGTCCTGGTCTGCTTGCTTCGTGTGGAGTCTGTCTTTGGCAGCACACTGTGCGGCGAGGGCACCTTGCAGTGCAGTGCGCTCATGCTGCAGCTCAGCTTGCAGCGCGGCGTATTGATCATCGTCGACTGGCATGATGCCAAAGACGTGAATCTGCCAATTCTTTTTTTGGCAGAGTTTCCCTTGCCCCAGTGGGCGTGGGAAAACATGTGATGGGTGCGTCGGATGACTGCTACAAGACAGTAACCTGAACGCACAAGGACGCCAAAACATGAGAGGCAAGGCAGAGAGGTGGGCCAAGCTCACCGAGCACAGCAGCGCAGAGCGAGCAGTGGTGGAAGAGCTGTGCAGTTGATGATGCTACAACTGCAATGGTGGCCGATGCTGAGACAATGAGGCAGGCTGCCCCCGTCAATGCAGCGGCCAACAACGTGGAGACGGCAGCAGCAGTCAAGATCAGCAGCTGGATGTGACGTGTTGCCGAAGAGGAGGCAGAGGTAAGTTCTGATGCCTGTGCTGTGGGTGCATGAATGGAGTCTACATCACTAGAGAGCGCTGTGGCAGCAGCAGCTGCTGCTGAAGCGACTGCGTCTGCTGCGGCTGCAACCTGGGTGACAACGTTGACAGCGGTGGCTGTCAAGGGACCGTGGTCAATGCTGCTGCTGCTGCTGCTGCTGCTGCTGCTGCTGTGTATGTGTCAATGGCTCTGCCGGCTGCGGTGCTGGCTGGTGCGCATGCAGCACATGCAGAGGCAGCAAAGGTAGAAGCAACAGCAGCATTGGAAACAAGAGCAGCCTGCAGAGCTGTCAGAATGTCAGGGGATAGAGCAGAAACTGACCCTGCAGATGATCCAGCAGGAGATGCGGCCCGACGAGGTGTAGATGCCCGAGGTACTGCTACAAGAAGGGGTGGTGCTGCTCCAAGATGGGCAGCGCGACGCTGCTGCTGAAGATTCCTATGGGCAATGGGTGGGCTTACTAGTGACTGGAGAGGTCGACGTTCATGTGGTGGTGCCGTGAGCGGTTCGTTTTGTGCTGTTAGAAAGTCGTCTCCGGCGGACTAACAGTGGGCCACGTAGTCTCGTGTGTCCTCCCTCTCATAGTAGTCGGCCGGATCATAGTCCTCACCGGGGTAGTACCCCGGACTGCTGCGGCAAACTCTTGACCACACCTCCCGTTCCGCCTTTCTCTCGTAATATGCTACCTTGTCGTCGATACGACAATGCTCACGCACAGCTATGGGTGACGTGGGGATGGGCTCTGTCACCGGAGGGGAAGCCAGGGTGTCAAACGCTTGGCCGTCAAGAAGGCAACCTGAGACGATGGGATTGAACCAGGGTGGTAAGGCAGCTGCTGCAGTTCAAGTCCAAGAGAGGACTGTGCACCGTTCGGGCATGAGAGGGCCGAGTCACGGCAGGTGAGAAGGGCAGGTTGCCTGATGCTGTCAACAGGCAATGAGCGAGGTGCCCGGCATGCACTCGACAAGCGTATAGAGCCAAGCAGAGTTCAGCTGCTGAGAGAGAAACAAGAACGGGGGGTGCAATATCAGCGGAGAGTTACTAAAGCCGTGAGTGCTGCGGTGGAAGCACAGCGTGATTCCTCCCTCCTTCCCCCTTTTATTGTGGATCGTGGGTGCGGTGCAAGTAGACTACAGGGCAAGGGTGCGACTGCTAGGGAGCGAGTACGCCAGCAAAGACCACAGCGTGGTCAATGCTCATGCTGGAGCCGAGAAGAGGCGGAGCCTACGACTGCACCGGTTTGGTTCACCATGAGAGTTGTGCATGCACCGGGTAGTTCGAGGGTCATAATGTGTGCACGTGGCTGCTGAATGGCGAGGGCTGCGCACGTGACCACAGCGTGGTCAAAATGCACGAGGAGGCCGAAGAAGGGCCCAGGGGACGACAGGCATTGAGAGGTGACGCCTTCACACTAAGTGGACTTGGGCGGGATCACCCGCACATTAAGAATGGCCCGATGAGGTCTCAGGAGTGTAGCAAGGAGGGACGTTCCCTCCTGCTCTGATACCAAGAGGCTGCCGCAATTGCTAGGATAGGCAAGTAGGCAGGCATGAGAGTAAAGACACGGATCGGGTGGGGTTAGCTCACTTAGTGCAAGAGAGGTTAAAGGCAATCGAACAAGCGAACGAGTAAGGAGCGAGCAAAGTGTTAAGTGCCGGTTGACCGGGCCACCCATGCGAGGCTCTCAATGTGGGGCCCGGATGCCACCCAGGGATCAAACCTGACCCTCAAGCGCGAGTGCTCTAGGCGGTTTCTCACACGCCGGCACGAACTGGACGTGTGGTCCGGAGGGATCAGCAACCCGGCTCACTAGGCTGGAAACATGCAAAGGTGTGAGAATTCACACACACCACAAATGTATGTGGTACATGCACTCCGATAAGGGTGTGCCCCACTGTAGAATGTAACAATGTGCAACATCACTACAATTTGGCTCTCCATAAGATTGGTCTTGGTGCTGTTGCCACCACTTCAGGACTTGATGGTGTTGCCACAAGTGTGTGCTCCATGTTGTACCACAGTTTTGCACCAGAGAGCTTCTAGTCCGAATCAGTCACCTGCAGTGATGATATGTGTGTCCGTGTGTAGAGTCAAGAGGTCACTTGCGTGTGTCATCACAATCATAACCAACACAGTCTAGTTGCTCTTTCTGAAGTTAGTTGTGAGGAGCTCCCCATTGTGCATGTACCGCTTCTTTCAAATTGTCATTCGGACATCCGAGGATTTCTTTCGGTTGTCAAGATCTTGCTAGCTTCTCATTGGGAGCACGTAGGTCATTTGTGAGGCAATGAGGAAACCTTCAAGGCTGTATTCTGTGACAGGTTACCTTGCAAGGAACACAAAGTGGCAAACAAAACAATGAAAGATGAAGAGAGCAAAGAAATGAGAAATTGCTAGGAAGCTTCCTAACCTTGCTGCTGCTGACGTGGCGACACTATCCAGTCAGCTGGCGCACTAGCGAGCAAGCAGGTGCAAGAAACAGCAAAGGTCAGGCTAGGGAGACGCGCAAAGTCTCATAAGCTCCAACAGCTTATTAATGCAGAGAGGAATGACAACTGACAAGCACACAACATAAATACCTGCCGCGGCACACAGCGGGTGACGCACGCGGCAGTTTTGTCCCAAAACCAGCCCAAAACCATTGTTTTGGTCGTAACTCTGTGCACAGGCATCCAAACGCAACATCGTCTGAACCTAGAGATGCAAAATCTCAAGCTGGGCGCTACGACTGGTCACACGCACAAGTCCGGCATCGATCGGTCGAAAAACAATGCAAAACATGCAAATCGGGCCCGAGAGCCAGTCCACTGAGAAAACTTTAGCGTCTGCAAAAAAACTACAGAGCACCCCAGCAAGCACCCAGGATGTCGTAGCAGCCACCTGGCAGCTGTTGGTGGATGGAGCCACCACCCGGTGCTCCGGCGCCAGCAGGGCCCGCATCAGGGATGTGCACGAGCATGGACACGGCTGAGTGGTCACAGTAAGCTGTACAAACAGAGGGTAGTAACTCACATCACAACACTCCCCCATGACCCGATGGTACGCATGTCCATACACATGCAAAACTGACACAGGTGCGCAACAAGGTGCTTAAGAGTCCATGCTCACACACCCCACTCTCAGCCACTCTCAGGTAAGGGCCGTAGCCCGATAGAACGAATGGCCACCATGAACTTTTCGCGCGCAAGTGCCTTAGTCAAGAAGTCAGCCCGCTGCATGTCCATGCCGACATAGATGACGGAGATCACCTGTCGCTCCACAAGATCACCAAAAAAGTGATTCTCAACAGCAATGTGCATCGTTCGTGCATGAAACACACCAGAGTTCTCTGCAATGGCAAGAGCACTCTAGTTTTCATAGCGCAGAACGATGCAAGGCACAGACTGACGCAACTCACAAAATAGACGCTGCAGCCACACCACCTCAGCAGCCCCAGCCCCCAGAGCAACATATGTCGGCCTCAGGGTGAGTGTGCACCCTGGAAGGTCCCTCGCAGTGGCTGGTTCACACCACCAACTGTTTTTAGAGAGACTAAAGCTGTGGAGGCAACTGGTTCCAAGGATGGTAAAAACTGGTCAGAGAGTGAGGCAATAGTTTTGGCCTCAATTGACTGGGATTTAACTCTTGAACGAGGCTCACAAGCAGTAGTATTTTATAGCCACTGATCTAACCTTTCCAGAACACCAAAGCATGCCAGATTTGAAGCTTCCTAGCAAATACTATGGCTTCTAGAGTGGCCCTTGGTAGGCTTTCTTTTTTTCCCACCTAGGGAGGCATCCCTTCCTTGTTCTAGAAGCTTCTACCCCTTCCTAGATTCCTCAACTTGCTTCTAGTAGGAGGGAAGGTGTCCAGAAGACCAAGACACCTCCAGATGCCTTGTAGGACAAGTCACCTCTTCTAGAAGGTTTGCCACCTTCCTGGACCCTCACCTAGCCTTCTAGAAACTTAAAGAGGAACTCTAGAGGTTGAGCTAGCTTCCTGGCATCTATTTTCTTCCTCCCTTGAGGAATGGCGGAAAATCATCTTGTAGGACTTGAACCCGGGCACCTGCCTTTAGAATTAGACATCATTAACCACGAAGCCACTAAGGCTTGTCTTTTTTGTGTTCCTTTGGAGTCACTCCTGCCATGGTGAGGAGCATCGCTCCAACAACATACTCACCCTCTTATGAGCTACATGCCATACAACCCTGCTTGCCACTGTGCCATGATACAGCAGTGCCACCAAGCAGGAACACGTAGCCTATCCGACTGCGCCCATCATAACTCCACGCCCAGTCACTGTCTGTGTAGCCGTCGACTACCACCGAACACTGCCGTCAAAAGCAGAGTGCGAGGTACGGTGTGGACATCACGTACCGCACCACTCGCCGCGTGAAGGGCTCTCTCCCGAGGACACTATGAAAACTGTGCAAGGAGGTTGACGGCAAAGGCAATGTCAGGTCGTGTGGTAGTGGCCAAGTACATGAAAGAGCCAATCAGGCGCAAGTATAGGGTCACGTCCACTGTCTCCCCCAGGTTTGCAGGATCATCCACCTTCAGAGCATCGTGCCCGTCAGGTATGATGGGGGTAGACGCTGTGGGAACTGCATCCAGGAGGTTAGCAAACCGCTCCCCCACAACGGGGGCATAACGTGCCTGATGCAACAAGGGTGTTCGTCGTTGACAATCACACACGATCTCCATCCCGAGAAACACTGCTACAGGACCAAGGTCCTTCATCCTGAAGGCAGCCTGGAGAACTGCATTGGCCTCCTTCACAGCCTCCATAGAAGGAGACGCAATCACAAGGTCGTCCACGTAGACTAGGGTGGCGGTGAGGCTCTCAGCTGTCTTTCTGAGAAAGAGGGACGGGTCAGCGTCACTCTCCATGTAACCGGCACGTGCCAGTGTGCCGGTGATCTCCAAGTTCCAGTACCTGGGTGACTGTTTTAGGTCGTACAAGGCCTTGCGCAAGCACCACACCTTGTGACCGACCTCGAATCCAGGTGGCTAGACCATGTAGATCTCCTCCACTAAGGTGCCATAGAGGAATGTTATGTTCACGTCCATCTGGTGCAGCTCCTAGTCATGAGAAGCAACCCCGAACATAGCGCACGCGGTGGTCATGCGGCCAATGGGTGCGAAGGTATCAGTGACATCTACTCCTTGAGCCTCCAAGATCCTCTTGGCCGTCAAGCAAGCCTTGAAGCGATCCAGTGTGCCATCAGGCTTCACCTTCTTGCGAAAGACCCACTTTGCATGTACGGCTTTCCGCCCATGCAGGAGGTCGACAGGTTCATAGACACTGTGCTCACGGATGACTCTGAGCTCATCCTCACAAGCAGCACGCCAAAAGTCTGCATTGTGAGCTGAGAGTGCCTCCTTCAACGTGCCTGGATCAGGCGTTGTCGAGGGAGTGTTCTGGGTGGCTAAGACACACGCCCCTAGACTCGATCTGACCACGATAAGGTCGGTTGCGGCATTGCAAGGGACCAAGAACTCTCGGGAGACCAACTCGTGGCTGACGGGACATGTTGGATGCACCTCAGTGTAGTCTTCCTGGACACTCAAGCCAAGGGCCTTCATGCTAGGCTATCCATTCTGAATACCACGAGACGGGCACATGGGCGCTGAGTCAGCAGTCCGCTGAGCCCTAGAGGCCAATGGTCGAAGAAGACCACCAGGCTCGCGGGAGTAGCCCGATGTTGAGGCACTCACCTCAGGCTGTAGGGAAGCCTGCTCTGCCAGAGCCGTAGGGGACAATGGTGCATGTACGGGAGTGGGTGTGGCAGAGGGGATTGACACTGGCACAATATCAGGTGTGCCAGAGGGTACTGACGCTCGTACTGGATCAGGTGTGGCAGAGGGGACTGACACTGGCACGAGACCGGGTGTGCCGGCGGGGTATGATACCGGCACGGGATCAGGTGTGCCAGAGGGGTCTGACATCGGCACGGGATTAGGTGTACCAGAGGGGTCTGACGCCGGCACGGGATCAGGTGTATTAGAGGGGACCGACACCGGCACAGGATGAGGTGTGCCAGAAGGGTCTGACACCGGCATGGAAACAAGTGTGCCAGAGGGAACTGATGAGGCAACTGGACCCATAGCCATGATGGCCGGATCGTCAGTAGCCGAAGACCGGACCACAGGTGAGGAGGCCCGGACAGAACCAACGTCAGGACTAGACTCCCCCGTCTGCCGGAGGCCACACAAGTAGGAACCAGCGACAGAATGCTGGACAAGTTGCGGTAGGTGAGAGCCTAAAAAAAGAGAGCATCTTGAGACTCGACAATGCGGTGGTGAATAGGGTCCTAGAAGTGCCAGGCCTTTGACCGCAGGGAGATGCCGAGGAAGGTACACATGTGTTCTCGAGGTGAGACCTTGGACCCCTGCTAGTCCTCGGTGTACCAGACAGAGGCGAGGGACCACCAAACGCGGGTGATATGGAGATCAACACAATGGCCAAACCACAACTTGTACAGCGTGACATGGTCTGGAAGTGGACCATGAGGCAAGCGGTTCCAGACCCACTTCATGTGGGAGAAGCCCTCAAAGGCAAAGGACTCTGGAAGACCGCACTCGCACCACATAGCGCGAACTGCATCCTCCATAGTGCGGTTCCAACGCTCAGACACATCGTTCTACTATGGTGCAGCAGGGGCGGAAAGCTAGTGAAAGATACAGTGCTTGGCAAAGTAGGCATCCATCTCGCCAAAGAACTCTCCACCACAATCCGAGCGGAACGTGTGCAGGATGTGACGAGACTGACGCTCAGCCATCACAAGCCATAGGCGGACCACCAGCGCAGCATCGTTCTTGTGGCGGAGGCTGTAGACCCACCGCATCCGGGTGAAGTCATCGGTCAGGGTGAGAACATATCGACCCCGATGAGAGTGGGACTCGACTGGGAGAGGACCGAGAAGGTCTGAGTGGACCAACTCTAGTGGGCGCAGTCCCCGGGTTCCGGAGGACATCAGGAGGGAATTTGGGGGCAGCTGAAGAAGGCGGCCACCCTCGAGGAGGTTCTCAATATGCTATAGAGGATGCAACACCCTTCGCGTGTAGCAGCCGCATTACCAAAGCAAGACGTGCAGCAATAGGGCTTACAGTAGCAGGGGATTCAGTAGCAGATGACGTTTTGAGACGATAGCAATGGTTGAAAGGAGCAGTTGAGAGGCCATGGAGTGGCCTGTCATCATGCTTCTGGCCTACACCGGCCAGAGGCCGTCGAGAGGATGAACTGTCTTCAGTTTGGTCAGCGGACCACTCCCACATAGGATTCCGGGTTGTCTGGACCTTCATTCGCAATGCACTGCTCTTGTGGCATGACCTTTGGTGGGATTCCGACTCCCAGTACGCTCGAGCGTGCCCCTCAGGTTGCCATCCCTATGGAGTGGCAGCCAAAGTGCTTTGAGATCCCACCACTATGCTATGATAGTGGTGTCAGGTTCGACACCTGGGAGACCCTCTTCAAGGCGTGGGCTTATGCGGAGGGCATCTGGCCATATTCCTTGAGCTAGGATCAGATGGCTGACCCCCATCAGGTGCACGTTGCAGGGAGAGCCATGCGTGGCTTGCTCTACGCCATGCCCTAGGATGTCGTTGTCAAATTCTACCCATTCTTGGAGGCCCCTGGTACGGGCAGCGGGGTGGACCCCAGCCGCGGGTGGGAGTTGGTCCTGACCCTGCTGGCAGCTGAGACCCATCGAACAATGACTGCATCTTTGAGAGTTTAGATCCTTTTGACAGGGTTCCTCTGAGTTGGCTGCACCCTACTGGCAATGAGCCATGCGGATCTATAGTCTTCTCAGCACCGTCGGTGACTCCCAGCTATAAGAAATGCACACCATCATGGTCCGGGCCCACGTGGAGTTTGTCAACATTTTCACCTCCTTCAACCAGGTGATTCTTGCCAAGATTTTGGACTCCTTAAAGCTGCTCCCTTGGGCCCATCTCTACTACATGCAGCAGATGGTCGCACATGAGGCTACCCAGGCCCATTAGGCAATTCCGTTGGTTGCCGTGACCTCCTCATCACCGACAACTCCTCTTCTCCTCTGTGCCTTGTCCTCACCCTCCTCTCGGTCCTCCCCTTCCGAGGGTGTGGCCGCCACAACCAAGGGGAGGGAGGTCAAGTAGAGCAGTGGTAACGGACACCGCCAGCAACATCATATGTAGTAGTCCGGTGGTGGCAGTGGATGTTCAGTCGACTGCAACAACTGTAGGGACACACACTGGTACACGGAGTGCGCACAGCCCCTCGACTGGACGCGGATGCAATGCCTTTAGGTCCTGCACGTCCAGCGGAAGGCTGCCTACAGCACCACACAAAGTGGACACGCGACCATGGAAAAAACCGATTCTCCAAAAGGCATCTGTGGTCTCGCTGATCTTGCAGACCAGACCCATCTAACTACATCATTACGCAAATTCATCACCTTCTGGCACTCCGCACTCAAGGAGGAACAAGTTTGCTGACACAACCACATTGTCTGCAATCTACTTGTCCTATTGCGTTTGTGGTCGGTGATGATGCGTGTGGAGGAGCATCGATTTCCTGTGATGCCTTTGAGCCTGAAAATACAGAGTGGCTGGACGATTCCCAGATTCATGCTGTCCGTCGTGATTTCCCCGTCCCTGCTGAGCGTCTAGCAGTTTCATATTGTTTTGTAACCCGTTTCTTGGTGTTTATGATGGGTCATGAGGCGAGTGGTACCTTAATCATTGACTACGGTGCCACTCACCACATGACCTGTCGTCAAACCGACTTCGTTGTCCTTGCTCCTGTAGGGTCTGTTTGGTCTCTTCGCATGGGGTTTGGTCAGTCCTTTCCCATCCAGATCACTTTGACGTTCCATATGGCCCCTTGTACATCTTGAGCGTGCTCTATGTTCCAGTTGTAGAGCTCAGCTTGCGATCTGTTCATGCTTGCACTTGGATGGGTCTTTCTGTTGAGCACGCTATTGACTATGCCACTGCCTTCATTTGAGATACTCATGTTTTTCTAAACCATGCGTCTGTCGTCAGTTACCCGTACCGTGTCGCTCATTTGCCTCCCTCTATACCTCCTTCCTTGTCCTCTTCTATGAACGTGTTCATGACTGGCGTGCTCTCCACTGAGCACCAGTGCATATTGCATTGCTGCCTTTATCATGTGAGCTCGAACACTGTGTCCAAGCTTGTTCAGAATCAGCTAGCCCTCGGTCTTGACGCAGCTTCCTTCTAGAAGCCACCCAAGACTGATTGCATTGTCTATACCCAATGTAAGATGCATCACTGTACTTACCCTGAGTCCAGTTCCCGAACACTCCGTCCACTAGGTTTGGTCCTCTCGGACCTCCTTAGTCCCCTCCCAGTCAAGTCCTTCTCAGATCGTGGTCGAGATGTTCTCACCTCGACTGATGATTTCACCCCCATGCGATGGGGCTACAACCTATGCCACAAAAGCAATGCTACCCTGGCGGTACACATCTGGCTTGTAATTGCTGAGGAACAGTATCATCACACCCTTCACACATTCTGCTTGGATTGTAGTAGCGAGCTCCTAGGCAAGATGGACACTTTATTTGTTGAGCACGATGTTTATCACCAAATCTCAGCCCCTTCTATATCACATAGAAATGGTGTTTCTGAGTGCTAGAACCACACCATGGAGGATGTGGTGTGTGCCATGTGGTCTTCTAGGGTCCTTTGCCTACGAGGGCTTCTCCTACATGATGTGGGTCTTGAACAGACTGCTGTATGGTCCTCTTCCGGACCATGTCACGCCATACGATCTCTGGTTCAGCCATCGTATTGATCCCCGTCTCGCTCACATCCAGGCTTCTCCAGCGTGCGTCTGGTACACTGAGGACCAAGAGAGGTCCAAGGTCACACCTTGAATTCTTATGTTTCCCTTCTTTGACGTTTCCCTGAAGTTGAAGGCTTAGCACTTTTGGGGCTCCACTCCCCATTGCATTTTCGAGTCTCATGACGCTCTCCTCTTTGAGGCTCTCACCTACCACGACTTGTCTACCATTCTGTCATTGGTTGAGAGCCACGTTCCCACCTGTGTTGCTTCCCGATGGATGGTAGATTCTAGTCCTACGGATGACTCCATCGGGGCATCCTCACCTTTGGACTGGTCTCCAGCTGCTGATGATCCAGCCATCATGGCTGTGGGTCCAGTAGCCCCGTCGGTCCCCTCTGGCAAACTTGATCTTGTGCCAGCTTTAGTCCTCTCTGGCACACCTGATCCCGTACCAGCATCAAAACCCTCTAGCACACCTGATCGTGTATCAACCTCTGTTCCTTCCGGCACATCTGGTTTAGTGCCTCTGTCCATTTGCTCAACACATATGGTCCCCCACCAATGACAGTAGTCATACATATCCATGGTTCTCCTGCATCCTCTCCCATACCCAGTGAGTCCACGACACCACAGTTGTGGCCTAGCTTCTTGCTACGCAGCCCAAGGTGAGCACGTGAGTGTTGGACTGCTCTTGTGAGCCCGATGGCCATCTTCAACCACTGGCCCCTCTGGTGCAGTGGACGATTGTTTTGGCACCTAGACGGTCGACTCGTAGTGTTCCGAGTGGCAAGCCTGGCACGAAGGCCCTTGGCGGGAGGGTCCATGTGGAATTGACTAAGGTGCATCTAGCATGCCCTGTAGGCCATGAGTCGGTCTCTCATGATTCCTCAGTCGCTTACAATATTGCAGCAGACCTTGTCATGGTTAGGCTGAGTCTGGAGGCATGTGTTTTAGCCACCCGAAACACTCTCTTGACAGCGCCTGACCAAGGCACAGTGAAGGAGGCACTTTCCATTGAGGATTTAGAGTTTTGGCGTGTTGCTTGTGAGGATGAATGATAGCCATCCATGAGCATGATTTCTATGTGCTTGTCAACCTCCAACCTAGGCGGAAAGGTATTAAGGCCAAGTAGGTATTTTGCGAGAAGGCGAAGCCTGACGGCTCATTGGATTTCTATAAGGTCCGCTTGACAGCCAAGGGCTTCTCACAGGTCAAGGGTTTGGATTTTAGTGATGCCTTTGCACCTGTGGGTTACATGACGACCTTGTTCGGTGTTGTTACTCACCGTGATTGGGAGCTGAACCAAATGGATGTGAACAATGTGTTCGTCCATGGCACTCTTGAGGAGAAGATCTACATGGTCTAGCCACCAGGCGTTGAGGTGGGTGACATGGTCTAGCGCTTGTGCAAGACCTCTTACGGCCTGAATCAGCCATCCAAGTGCTAGAACCTAGAGATTACTAACACACTGACATCTGTCAGCAATGTGTACAGTGATGCCCACCCTTCCCTCTTTTTGAAAGGACAGCTCATAGCTTCATCACTATTCTCCTCCATTTGCATGACCTCCCGACCACGTCTCCTTCAATGGAGGCAGTGAAGGAGGCCCAGAGTATCCTTCAGGCTGCCTACGAGATGAAGGACCTTGGTACTCTAGCTGTGTTCCTTGGGATGGAGATCATACGTGATCGATAAATGCGGTCTCTCTTATTGTATCAAGCACGTTGTGCCCTTGTCACGAGGGAGTGGTTTGCTGACCTCCTTGGTGCAGTTCCCATAGCCTCAATCTCTATCACACCTAACGAGTAGGATCCCTTGAAGGTGGATGATCCAGAACAGCTGGGGAAGACAGTGGATATGACCTTGTACTTGCGCCTCATTGGCTCCCTGATGTACTTGGTCAAGACCACACGACCCAACATTGCCTTCGCTGCCGACCTCCTTGCACAGTTCTCACAGTGTCCTTGTGTGACAGTCCTCCACGTGGTTGTGTGAGTGGTACGGTATGTGATTTCCGCACCGTACCTATGACTCTGCTTTCGATGATAGTATTCAATGGTCATTGATGACTACAAAAACATCGATTAGGCCTGGAGTTCTGATATGCGTAGTCGGACAGGCTGCGTGTTTCTGCTGGGTGGCACCATTGTGTCATGGTGCATTGGCAAGCAGGATTATACTACATGTAGCTCCTTAGAGGTTGAGCATGTTGCGCCTTGGGCTGGGGCTCCCGAGGATGTGTGGCTGTAACGTCTATTTTGTTACTTGAGGAGATGAACCTTATGAATTAGCTTGTGCCTTGTATTCTTCTACACCATGACAGCCACAGTGCTCTTGCCATTGCTGATACATTTGGTGTGTATCATACACGCAAAAATCACATTACTATTGAGCATCATTTTGTGCTTGATCTTGTGGAGCGACAAGTGATCTTTGTTATCTGGTTTGGCACGGAAATGCAATGACCAAGGCACTGGCGCTCAAAAACTTCATGGTGGCCATTCATTCTATCGGGCTTTGGCCCTTGCCTGAGGGTTGCTGAGAGTGGGGTGTGTGAGTATGGAATACTGAGCATCTCGTTGGGTATCTTTGTCAGTCTTGCACATGTATGGATATGCATACCATCAGGTCATGGAGGAGTGTTGTGATGTGAGTCATCCCCGTGTGTTAGCATAGCTTAGTGTGACCAATCAACCATGTCCATGCTCATACAAATCTCTGATGGGGACCCAGCTGGTGTCGAAGCATTGACGAGTGGTGATCCCACCCACCAATAGCTCCTAGGGATCTCGTACGACATCCCAGATGCTTGCTGGGATGCTCTGCAATTGTGCAGTCCCTAGAATTTTCTTGGTGGACTGACTCTTAAGTCCGGTTGGCATGCTTTGTATTGAGTCTCCACCGATTGGTTTTCGGACCTATTCGTGTGACAATTTGTAGAATTTGGCTTGTGATTCTGCATCTCTGGATTAAAAAAAAATCTATTTGGATGCCCGTGCATAAAGCTATGGCCAAAACAATGGTTTTGGATTTACGGAAACTGGCATTGCCATGTGTGTCACCTGCCGTACGCCCCAGCACATGTTTGCGCTGTGTACTACTCCATCGTCCTCTCCCTCTACGTTTCTATGCTATTGGAGCTTGTGAGACTCTGAGCGTCTCCCTAGCATAACCCTTGTTATTTAATACACCTGTTTGCTTGCTAGTGCACCAGCTGACTGGACAGTGTTGCCACATCAGTAGAAACAAAGCTAGAAAGCTTCTTAGAAGCTTCTCAATGCCCCTTATCAAAAGTATCCCTTTTTTCAACAATTGTGAAAAAATTACAGTTTTGGGCACAAGTGTAATAAAATCCACTTCCAACATTTTCAACTGTCATTTCGACAACATGACGTCATCGCTCAGTTTAAAATTGTTTACTTCTGATTTTCTCGTTCTTTTCAGGGGGGTTGTAGCACTTTGCGCAATCATCAATGAACTGTTTTTTCTTTGCGCATCACCTCAAAGCCACATCCCATGTGCATCAACTTAATGATGTTATGATGTCAGAAACCCATCAAAAGAGGTGTTTGTGGTTCTGTTTTTTTTTGGTGTGTTAGGGGTCTAAGACTCTCCATGAGTTGAAAGGGAATCTGCCAGAACCTACAACCGCGAGGCCTGACAGATGTCCGTGCATAAATAGAACCCTAGATCTTGGTTCTAATTTGAGGTAGGGTTTGTGTAGGAAACATGGAGGTTTGCATGATTATGAATTCAATTACTTGAGAATGTCATTTTTGCTTGACCAGGATCATGCAATGGGTCTTTTCTCTGATTTATTTACACACAAACTTGCCATTATGATGTTGGGTTGTACATAGAATACCTCTACATCATGTTACGGGGTTTGCGTGTCAAAAAACATGAAATCACCGCTCAATTGTGATTCTTGTGAGCAATGTTGTGATTTCCGCCTGCACTATCTCACCTATCTGTGTTGTGATCTCTCAGCTGCTGTACATACTTGTGTATAAAACTAAGCGATGGAGGAGATTTTGCATCATTGTGAGCGGCGTGGCTTTCATCTCCTCATGTGGAGTATCCGACTTGGTAGCGATGCACGTCTAGCTCCATCAACAGCAACCACCGTCACTCATGTCGCCGACAGTCATAGGTGGCTGCTCTAAGTTGCATAGAGTTTGGCAAGGTTCAGACAGCCATAACCTTGCTCTGTGAACATTCTACCTGGTGCTGAACATACAACTGTGTTCAGAGCATGCATACTTTGGTATGGTCTAGTTTTCAGGAAAACCGGACAATTCCTAGGTTTGGGGCTATCAGTCCTCTTGTAGGGCTTACCGCGAAACCCCCACAGGCGAGAGAAGAGTGCATTTTCCTAATTTGTTGGTAGACTGAGTTACAAGCCTCATGAAGATGATAGCCTAGGTTAGTTTGGGAGGCATATCTCACCAAACCTCATTCTTGCCGTAAACTTAGTCATCACTCACTTCCAACTATGTTTCAGGTGTTAGCTTTTTAGTCCGAGTCTTTCCTCTCACAACAGAGAAGCCAGTGTTTCTCAAGCGCTACGTCTGGGTGGAGCAAGCCGAACATTTCGGTCCAAGTGTGTGAGGTGGCATACAGTAGTCTTTCCCAGACTAGCGCAACATCATTTCAAGCTTGGCATCAGAGCCATAGCGTAGCATATTTAGTAGACTGAGTAGCATTAGCGGCGTACAAGTGCCAACCAACGTTGGCGGACCCCCGTACTTGCCAGTGCAGGAGAAAATCTGTCAGATTTTTCCCAGCAGAGTAATGTTTTCTTGGTGATGGCTTCAAAACACTCCCAACACAGGGGAAATGCTTTCTAATTTTGTTGTGACATTGACCCAATGGTGGTACGGCTGTTGGGTCATGGCTGGTACACGTGCGCACTACCCTCTGATGAATCTTGTGTCGTCAGCGCCATGCGTCGCAAGCGAGAGCGGTGCCTTTGTACCACTGCAGCCACCACCGCCTCTCTTGTTGGCGCTTCCTCCACTTCATCAGCAGTCGCCTCCTCCATCAGCACTGTAGTATTGATGACTACATACATGACTCCTCCCATGCCTTCTGTCGGGCCTGCTGCTCTATGGAATCCGTATCCAACGTGGTGACGTCCACCGTTGCAGCTCAACTCGACCTCAGCTCCTCCCTCCAACATGGCCACACTAATTCTTGACTCCTGGGCCCTCTGCTTGCAAGCGCTAGCTAGAGCAGTTCATCGTGTACTACCTCAGCACCCCCCCTCTTTTTCCCCTGGGAAGCACGAGTTGTATGTATGCTAGTCAAGAGGTCATAGAAATTTGTCAAACTAAGATTGCTCTCCATGGCTTCCCCCCTGTGGATGGCCATTGTGTTCCTACCCTCATCTTGGATGATCTGGGTTGTCTTGATGATTGAGATGCATGCTTTATGTCTCGGTATCATGCGCACCACCCATTGCCCACATCATGTGAGGTCTCTTAGTGCAATGTTACCACGTTTGTCTGTGGCCATGATGGCACCTGGATCATCAACTCCAACACTTCGCATCACATGCCATCTTGTCATCATGATTTTGGTATGCTTGGCCCCGTTGGCAATGTCTAGAATATTCGGACTGGGTCCGGTCAGGTGGTTCCTGTTTGTGGTGTTGGTGTTGTCCGTTTTTGGAATCCGTCTGTTGACGTCAACGTCACTGATGTATTGCATGTGCCTGGCCTTGAGCTCAGCCTTCTTTCCTTTACTTCTCTCAAGTGCATGAGCGTGGATACTCTACACTCTCACGGCACTGGCACATTCACTCTTCATTTGTGTGGCCGTGTGATGTTGCGTGCACAGTCTCGCGATGACTTGTGGTACATGACTCATCTGTCTTCTGTGTCCTCACACCTATCTTCGGATGGGGCGCACGTCTTTGTTACAAACACTTTGTCCTTGTAGCATACTCACCTCTTCCACCGTCCCTTGTGCCACGTACACAACTCTGTCGTTTAGAGCATGCTTCATACGCAGCCTGTCCTTGGCCTCAATCTAGCTACCTTTTAGTTACCTTGCAAAATTGAATGCATCCACTGTGCTCAGACTGTGCATGCAACATCACACGACCACACAAATGAGCTGAATGGACCAGCTCAAGTGGGTGGGAGGTGCAGGAATAGGAGGCAGTTGTGGAGCGTGATCGTTACATTCTCACCCTCACTGATGACTCTCCTTTTCGATGGATGTATTTCCTGTGACAAAAGGACAATACAGCAGCTTTGATTCGTGATTTGCCCCTCTTTGCATAGAACGAGTTTGGTCGTCCCCTTTCCCACTTCTGTTTTGACTGAGGTGGTGAGTTTATGGAGAGGAAGATGCTTTCCTTAAGAGCCGCGGCGTCAGACATGAGACATGTACACCTTAAAATCCGGAGCAAACTGGTGTCTCTGAGCGCGAAAACCGCACCATGGTTGACGCGGTCCGCACTATGTGCATTGATTCCGGTTTATTCCGTAGATGACCTGGCTTTGGAACAAATTTCCCCACGGTTCATTTTCTCGCCCTGCCACTCCCTCCTAGTATTGTTCTGGGCAGCGCGTAGATCTTCATCCAACGCGCGTTTGGAGTTGCGTCGCCAGCGTCTGGCTCCCGGAGCACCAACAGGACAGCAAGCTGGCCCCCCGTGGTCGAATTTGTACCTTTCTTGGGTTGTCTTTTCATTCAAAGTCCTGGTGGTCATGGGATCCTGTCTGGTATTGCATCATCAAGTCGCGTGACGCCCTATTCTTTGAGGATCTTTCTTCACGCGATCTACCTTTTGTACATGCCGGAACCCTTCCGGGCCTATTGCCACAATTGTGTGGGGAATATTTTGCACCAGTGCACGATGTTCCTCCTTGTCCATCAGTTCCCATAGTCCCTTGCTCCACCAAGTCACCTAAGTCTCCACACACACCAGACACTCTCACCACACCACAGTCTCCATCTGAGTCTCTTCATCGAACTGTTGACTGTAGATCTGAGTCCACCTCTTCAGCCGGTGGCTCCACTGACAAGGCGACTGAGTCCACTTCTTTGGCCACGGACTCCACCACAAAGGCAATCACTTCTGTCACTCTGGTTGCTCCCTCTGTCAACTCATCGAGCAGTCTTCCTGTGTTGTTCACTCCAGTGGAGAGATCCATCGTGTCCTTGCCTCCTCAACCCCAGCACACTCACTCCTTAAGTGTTGGTCCAATACAATCATGCACTCCTGGTGGTCGTCTTCATCCACGCACTCCAATACCTCCATTAGGTATGTGTCCTGCCATCGTTTGGCCGTTCCCGGCCACAAGCCTCCATCCCATGTCCCCTTCTCACATTGTTGTGAGTGGGGATCCAGGGATAAAGGCCTTGGGTCTGACTGCCCTTGCTGTCTTCATAGTGGACTTTCATCTTGGATTTGTGTTGGGTTATGTCCTCACTTCTCACAAGAATCAATTTGGTGTTTTTGTCTCATTTTCACATGCTCCAGCGGCCCTTGGAAGCACTTGTCTATTGACAGCCAGGCCATCTGTATGAGCAGCCGATCTACAGAGCCTCCGTGAGGCCAGGGTCGCATCTGAAGCCGTCCAATTGGAAGCTACTTGCAAAGAAGAATTGGCTGCTATCAATAAGCATGCTGTGTACGAGCTGTTCGACTTGCCCCCAGGCCGTAAAGTCATTAGGCCAGGTGGTTTTTCCGCCACAAGTGGATCCCGGATGGCACGCTCGACAAGTACGAATCCCGGCTAACCGCCAAAGGCTTTGCACAGGTACGGGGAGTGGACTTCAACCGGGTTCTTGTCATAGTTCGTCGTTTCACCACCAGTCGTGCGCTCTTTAGCATGGTGGCGCAGCATGACTGAGTGTTGGACGTGAGCACTGCCTTCTTGCATGCCACTCTTGATGAGGAATAGCTCTACATGGTCCAGCCTCCATGTTTCAAGGATGGCACTGGTCGTGTCTGGCCCTCTATGGCCCCAAACAGTCACCTAGGTGCTGTAACGCAGAGATCAGCCGCACCCTCTTGAAGAGTGCCTTGATGCACAACGCCGCAGATCCAGATCTTCTTCATCCCAATGGACACCACCCTTGTCACCGTGCTCGTAAATCAGATGATCTGCTCATCGCATCCCCTAATCTTGCTTTTGTCCAGCGAGTGATGTATCTGCTACACTCCACAAACAAGATGAAACTTGGACCTACACAGGTGTTACTAGGCATGGAGATCGAGCCCGACCGTGCTCACAGCACTCTCTGCGTGCACCAGGCAGCCTACGTACAGACATTGGCTGCGTGCTTTGTGGACCTCCTGCCCACTGTACCCAGTGCATCCACACCCATAACCCCAGACGGCCAGATCAAGCTAAAAGCTTCTCATGCTTCTGATCACACTGGGTGCGAGTGTGGACATGACTACCTTTGAAAAGATCTGTGCTTCAGGATAAGTCTCTTGAATCCAGAACCAGTCACAATGAATCTGAGCCTGCGTCCCTAATAGCGACACCAGAGGGCAGACAGGTAATACCAGAGGAGAAGTAAGTGTCTTGATTTGAATGCAGTAGAAACAGATACAAGAAGTTTACAAGTCTAAACACTGAACTAGAATACCCTTGAGCTCAGCTTCGTTCCCCTCCTCCACTTCGCACACTGGTCAGATCTGTATGGCGTAGGTAGAGATCTGTCGGCGATGGCCGTCAGTCTTGTCGTCTTCTGCTTTAGCTTCGCCTCCAGCAGCACGTATCCGTTCACCATCTATTCAATGGTCGTGGACTGTTGATCCTTGAACATAGGTCCATAGCATTTCCCATCGATAATGGTCCGCCTCCCCTGTCCGGTGCATCACTCTCAGTCCTGCTGCTATCTGCTACGTCACCAGTTGTGCTCTTGCACTCGGTCCTCTTGTAGTGCTTAAGCCACGGTATGTCACTGTGCAAAGTCTCTGGAAATATATCTTGCTCATCATCAACGGTCTGGCATGTGTCAGGGAATCCATGGGATGCGGTCCTGACGTTAATCTGATCGTCTCTAGTAGTTCACGTCTTCTATTTTGGGTGAATCTGAGACTGAGCGTGAGCTTTCTGGTCGCCTCACGTTATGTGAGCAGGGAATTAGAGACAGTCACTTTTTCCGAAAGGAACAACGTGATTTTTAATTAGTTTTTTAGCATGTACATGACCAAAAAGTTTATAGCGCTAGTCATGAGCTTTCCAACGCACCAAACCGCGCGCAATTTGACCAAGTGTAGACTAAGTTATGCTTGCCGAAGCGCAGGTCTCACCCACCACTGAAGCCTGACGCCACCACACGCCGTGGCGCCTTCCTTTACATGCGAAACACCTTTTGTGAGACATAGATCCCATTGCACGTGATGTATGGGTCCCCTACGCTGTTTCCATGCACCTTCCCCAAATCTGGGTCGAGTTTGGTGATGGGGTGTGACGAGGTTCGAAATTTGTCCGTGGACCTGCAGTCAGAATTTCGACCAACTGCACGAGCACCAAAACGTACTTCTGAGTTTCGGACGCCGAGCCAGGATTTTTGCTAAGTCCCTCAGTAAGAAACTTCAGTACAGGATGCAGTGGATTATCCAACGGATGCCTCGGCAGACCTTCCGGAACAAAAACTCCAAATGGTACTTTTGTTACTCGATCCAGTCGATTATCCACCAGATCTCGAGTCGCAGCCGGCTCCCAGAGTCGCTGCGCACACCCCAAATCTTTAAGGCCATGTTTCCCTCGATACTTGTCCGAATCTAATAAAACAACTTCCACCGGATTCAGCAACTTGTCAAATTTTAGGGGCAATCATCCATGTTAGAATCCGATCAATCCTTGAGCCGCTAGATCCGTTGGAGTGGAGTTTTCTCTTTCTGGCTGCTTGTCGGCGCCTCCCGGCGCAGCGCTTGGACATGCGAAGGAGCAACTTTTCAACATTCTCCCCCTTGCACCTGCTATGCCCGCTGGTCCTGCTTGCTCACTCATCTTCTGCTGCGCCCTCCAGCCCATCCTACCTTGCCATCCCAAGTCCAGGCACGCTCATCGCGTGCCGGTCCACGTGTTGCGCTTTGGTCAAGCAATCCACAAGCATGTTGTGTGTGCTGTAGTGCTGCAGTACCACCTGCCCCTTCTCGACCATGTCCCGTGCAAAGTGATAACGCACGTCAACGTGTTGCGTCCTCCTGTGTTGGTTTGGATTGTTGGTCAACGAGATGGAGCCGGTGTTTTCCTCTTGCACCACCGTAGGCTCCTGCTACGGCACGCCCAGCTCCCCCAGCAACCTGTGGAGCCACACCGCCTCCTTGACCGCCTCGGCCAGCGCGATGTCCTCAGCTTCCACTGTGGAGGTGGCAACGCAGTCTTGCTTCCTGCTTCATAGTGCTTGAAGCCAAGCTGTGCCATGAAGCTGTCCATGGAAACGGGGGCAAACGTCACCAAAACTTCCACGGCCCAAGGGGAAGCAGTGGGACGCCGCCATCAATTTGGAGTTGGCGACCATTTCTGACAACAACACGTGGTAGCTACTTGACAGGCCAAAAAACGCCAAAGTCATCGGCTCCTAGTGGGTCTTCAAGACCAAGTTCACAAAAGAAAGTATGGTGGAAACTTACAAGGCGCAGCTCATGGCAAAGGGGTACGCACAGCGTCAGGGCGAGCACTACGATGAGACCTTCGCCCCCATTGCCAAGTTCACAAGCATCCGGGCAATCCTTGCAATGGAAAACGGGTAGGATATGGAGCTGCACCAGATGAACGTAGAGACGGCCTTCCTCAACGGCATCATCGACAAAGAAATCTACATGGAGGTGTCGGAGGGGGTGGAGGCGCCGGAGGGCAAGGTGTGCAAGCTACGTAAATCCTTGTGCGGGTTAGAACAATCGCCCTAATACTGGTACCAATAGATGGACAGCTTCATGGCACAGCTCGGCTTCAAGCAGTGTGAGGCAGATCACAGCGTCTCTTGTGCTCCTTGACCGCCTTGGCCAACGCGATGTCCTCGGCTCCCACTGTGGAGGTGGCGACACAGTCTTGCTTCCTGCTTCACAACGTCTCAAGATCAGATCGTCCACGTAGAGTGCAACAATCTGATGGAGCTTCTTCCTCTGTGCAAGCGCCTCTTGCACTGTCATCAGCTCCGTTGATGCAGCCTGCATGCACCGCGTCATGCCGATCCATCGACCAGTGCCTCCGTCAAAACGCTTCCACGCTCTCCGCTGCCTCCTGCTGCGGCCAGCCATTTTTGGTGGCGTCTCATTGCTCTACTATGATCCTTCCGACTCTGCCCACTCCGGAGAATCATCGACCAGACGGGCGGCACGTTTGGAGGGTTTTTCTCCGACGCCCGACGCAAACTCGGCAAAGAGTGCGCGCTATGGCACAAGCGGTGCCTCCTTCGACGAATCGTTCGGCCTGATCTCCAACCCAGCTGCATCGTCGCTGGAGTCCTCCACGTTGGTTGCTGCACCTACTGCACCGCCACCCTTTGATGCCATATCATCAACCTCCGCGTCCGCCGGCTCCTTCTCATATGCAAGGAGCTGGAATCACTCCCCTTGTTTTTGAGTGTTCCGACGCTCACGTCGTTGTTGCTGCTATTGAAGCTCTTTTGCTTGTCGAAATCGACATCACGCCTACGGATGATCTCTTGCGTGCACGGTTCCCAAAGCAAATATGCCTTTTCTGCGCTCTCATAGCCAAGGAACAAGCACGGCTTTGCCCTCGGTTCCAACTTGTTGCAGCGTCATTGCGCTGCCTGCACCATCGCGTGTGCCTTACACCTGAACACCTTCAGGTGCGCCACGTATTGCTTGCGCCGGCTCCAAACCTCCTGCGGCGTCTTCCAGCCGCCCTTATCCTTCAGCACCGCTATTGGGATGAGGTTGATGGTTTAACTCGGTGTACACACAGCCTCCGTCCACAACCCTCACGGCAACCCCGCATCCACAAGCACTGTCTCCACCATGTTGAGCATCATCTGGTTCACCCGCTCTGCCACTCCGTTCGACTATGGTGAGTACGGCGTAGTGGGTTTCCACTTGATGCCCTGCTGCTTCATCCACCTGCTGCAGCCCATGTACTCTCCGCCATTGTCGCTGCATAGCACTCTGACCTTCGGGCGAGTCTGCCTCTCCACCGCTGGGACATACTCCTTCAGCCAGTCCAGGACCTCGCATTTCCGTTTCATGAAGTAGACGTAGAGTTTCCTGCTGCAGTCATCAATGAAGGTGATGAAGTATCTCAAGCCGCTATTTGACGGCATTTTGAATGGTCCGCACAAGTCACTGTGCACAACCTCGAGCGGGCCCTTTGCGCGAGCCTCGTTCTCGTTGAACGGCTTGCACCGCGCCTTGCCCAAAATGCAAGGCTCGCACTTTTTGTGCGCTTCTGCATCTGTTTCCGCAGCTGTTGCACCGTCAGTGACAAGGCCGCACACCATGTTGTGCTTTGCCATCTCCTTAACGGTTGCGGGCACCAAATGCCCCAACCGTTGGTGCCAGGGCACCAGATTAGCACTTCCTTGGCCATGTTGACAACGCGCTCCTGCAAATCTGCTGTGTCCAATGCTACAGAGACCACCTTGGTCTCCACGATGTAGAGACCGCTCTCGTACTTCCCCTCCAACACGATCTCGTCGTCGCTGACGATGAGCACCACTGCGCCTTTCCTGCGGAAGAGCACCTCATACCCCTTGTCCGTCAAGGGGCTGACAGTCAAGATGTCAGCCAGGCCGGGGACATGCTGCACATCACGGATTGTGCACAACTCCTTCTTACCGCCCATCACGACTTCCACCTCCACGTCGCCTTGTCCAGCCGTCGGCTCGACTTTTTCGCTCGCGACTACCATTTACTTGGACGACTTCTTGTAGGTGACAAACCCCACCTTCTCGACCTGGGTTTGCTCCTCGGCCCCAAAATCCAGGCACCGTCTGTTGGCCTTCTTGAGGAATTGGTTCTTGTTGCCGTTGAGGAGCGACCTGCCCTTGCTATTTTTGCCGCCAAACTTTGCCTCCTCCGTGCACCCACAGGCCCAATGCTCCTTGCCACAGTTGCGGCATGCACCTTTCTTGGTGCCCTTCTTGCCGTCGCCCTTTCCGCCGCTTCCTCTACCTCCGCTTCCGCCACCACGAGTTTTGGTGACAAGGGCCGATGAGTAAGACGAGGACTCCCCGCAGCTCCGGCGTTGCGCCTCGTTGCGGATGTACGGTGCGGCCGCGCCATAGGTGAGCTTATCTTCTGACCATCCTCTGAGAAGGGTGATGAGTGGATCCCAACTGTCAGGTAGAGCCATGAGGAGGGCCATCGCTTTGAGCTGTGTGTCGGTCTTCCACCCCACATCGTTGAATTGCGAGGCGAGCGACTCGATCTGCTGCATGGCAGAGACGACATCATCTCCCTCCTCGATTCTCACCATGAGGAGATGCTTCATTACGAAGATTCTGTTCGTGAGCGACTTGGAATGGTGGATGGTGCAAAGTTTTTGCCAAGCTTCGGCTGCCAGCTTGCAGCCTTGGATGTAGCCCCACTGCGACTCGGCTGTCCCGGACACCAAGAGCATGAGCCCCTCTGTGTTCTTCTTTTCAAAGGCATGCTTCTCCACGTCCGCAGCAGTCGCCTCTACGAGCACCTCCTTTCCCAACATAATGTCTAGCAGCCCCTTATGCAAGAGATGTAGCTTGAACTGCCACCTCCATAGCCCAAAGCCTGGGCCGCCCGCATACTTCTGAATGGGCTGCGTCTCCTTCTGCGCCATGTGCGTAGTTGATACTCCGACGGGTTCTCACAGCTTCACGACGACGTCCAAGATGACGATCCCGTGCGCCGCGGAAAACATGAACGTTGGAGGCTATCAGACCGGTGGGCCCATAACCCTTTGTCACTGAAACCGCGGGATGTGGTCACGACGTTCATCTGATCGTCTCTAGTGGTTCACGTCTTCTGTTCTGGGCAAATCTGAGCGTGAGCTTTCTGGTCGCCTCACGCTATGTGAGCAGGCAATTACAGACAATTACTTTTGTGAAGGGAACAACGCGATTTTGCATTCATTTTCTTGCATGGACATGATAGTAAACAAATTATACGGCTATTCATGAGCTTTCCAAGACACCAAACCACACGCAATCCGGCCAAGCGTAGCCCAAGTTACGCTTGCCGAAGCGCATGTCTCACTCACCACAAAAGTTTGACGCCACCACACGCTGTGGCGCCTTCCTTCATGTGTGAAGCGCCTTTTGTGAGGCGCAGATCCCATTGCACGTGATGTATGGGTCCCCTTCGCTGTTTCCACGCACCTTCCCCACTTTTGGGTCGAGTGTGGTGATGGGGTGTGACGAGGTTCGAAACCTGTCCGTGGACCTATAGTTAGAATTTTGACTAAGTCCCCGAGTACCAAAACGTACTTCTGAGTTTCGGACGCCGAACCAGGAGTTTTGCTAAGTCCCTCTAAAACAAACTACAGTACAAGATCAGGTGGATTATCCACCGGACACCTCGGCAGACCTTCCGGAGCAAAATCTCCAGATGGTACTTTTGTTACTCGGTCCGGTCAATCATCCACCGGATCTTGATTCGCAGCCGGCTCCCAGAGCTGCTGCGCACGCCCCAACTTTGGAAGACCATATTTCCCTCGATACGTGTCCGATTCCTGTGAAACAACTTCCACCGGATTGAGCAACTCGTCAAATTTAAGGGGAAATCCTCCATTTTAGGATCTGAGTAATCATTGAGCCGCTAGATCCGTCGGAGCGGAGTTTTCTCTTTCTGGCGGCTCGTCTGCGCCTCCCGGTGCGGCGCTTGGGCATGCGGAGGGGCAACTTTTGAACAGAATGAACAGGTACCAAGTGAAGCCAATGACAAAAAGGAAGGACAGGGCAAGGCATGGGATTACCCTCTCTCCTGATCCCAGAAACAGAATAGGGCAAGTAGTATAGGGTAGATATATGAGGGGGGCAGGGGAGAGAATGGCGCCTCTCCCCTGGCTCTCTGTCTTACTCCATTTCCTTGTCCTTCTATTTTGTCATTGGCTTCACATCCAAGAACCAGATTCCAACACGGACATTGCCTTTGACGTGAACCTGATGGCTCACGCGGCCATAACCTTGCTATGAAATTTTTTTAGCTGATTTTGACTGGATCAGTGTGTTCGCATCGTGCACATTCTGCTATGGTCCAGTTTTAAGGAAAAACAGACAATACCCGGGTTTGGGGATGTCGGTCCTCTTGGAGGGCTCACCAAAGATATTCCACAGGCTACAAAACAGTCCAATTCCTGATTGGATGCTAGACCGAGTGATAAGCCTCACAGAGGTAAGGGCCTAGGTTTGTATGGGAAGGGTCACTCACCAAACCTGTGAGAAGTTTCCTAGAACCATCCTAACCACTTGCCGCGACACTAGGCGTCAGCGCCAGGTCAGCATGTGACAACCGTCAGAAGTTAGAGACAAAACTGCAAGGGTCTCGGTTGGGACACGAAAAGAGTGTAAGGAAACTCCAACTGAATATAATTGCAGAGAGAAATAACAAATGACAAGTCCAAGGCGTAAAAACCTGCCGCGGCGCACGGCGGGTGTCGCACGCGGCAGTCCAAGAGCTGTCCTAAAAACCGGCCCAAAGCCACTGTTTTGGCCGTAACTCTGCGCACACATGTCAAAATGCTATGCCGTCTGAACCTAGACGTGCAGGATCAAAAGGCGGGCGCTACGACTTGTCACATGCATGCATCCATCATCAGACAGTGGACATACAATGCAAAAACATGCAAATAGGGCTCATGGCCAGTCCTCCGAAAGACACCTGCAAGCTATAGAGAAGACAGCAGAGAGTCCCGCTCCAAGCCAGCATCTGGGGCTCTGGAACGGTAGTTGGCCAGCTCCAAGCCGGTAGTCCGCCGCCAGTTGTCGTGCCGGTGTCACCAGGGCCCGCCTCAGGGATCTGCACGAGTATGGACATGGCCGAGTGGTCACAGTAAACTGTACAAGAACGTCACAAATCACAACACTCCCCCATGACCCGATGGTACGCATGTCCATACACGTGCAGCACTGGTACAAACACAATATCAAGTGACACAAACAAATGAGGCACAGATGCACATCCAACACTCAACCACCCTCAGGCATGGGGCGAAGCCCAACAGAACGAATGGCCACCAAGAACTGTCCACGAGCTAGTGCCTTCGTCAAGAAATCAGCACGCTGCATGTCAGTGCCAATCCACATGACGGAGATCACGCGTCGCTCTACCAAGTCACGGACGAAGTGATGCTCAACCGCAATGTGCTTTGTACGAGCATGAAAGACACCGGAGTGGCGAGAGCACTCTGGTTGTCGCAACGCAGCACAATGGCGGGTACTGACTGTCCAAGGTCAAAAAACAAGCGCTACAGCCATACTGTCTCAGCAGCCCCTGCGTCCAAAGCAACGTACTCTGCCTCCAATGAACTACGTGCGATGGAGCCTTGCTTCCCACTTCGCCAAGAGAGAGCGGTACCATCAAGCAGGAACACGTAGCCAGTACGGATGCGCCCATCTGGGCTCCAAGCCCAGTCGTTGTCAGTGTATCCGTCAAGGACCACCGAACACTGCCGACGAAAACAGAGTCCGAGGTACGACGTGGAGACCACATACCGCACCACTCGCACAGCCCCGTGAAGGCCTCTCACACATGGTGCCTGCGAGAACTGAGCGAGGAGGTTGAAGGCAAACGCGATATCAGGACGCGTGGTAGTGGCCAGGTACATCAGAGATCCGATGAGATGGAGGTACAATGTCACGTCCACTGTCTCCACCAGCTGTGTAGAGTCATCCACCTTCAGGGTGTCCTGCCCATCAGGTGTAAGAGGTGTGGAAGTGGACGGCACTGCACCAAGGAGATCTCTGAAGCGCTCCCCCACGACTCGTGCGTCGGGCCTGATGCAAGAACAGTGTCCGACGTCTGCGATCACGCACGATCTCCATACCAAGAAACACCGATGCAAGACCGAGGTCTTTCATCCTATAGGCAGTCTACAGGACAGCCTTGGCCTCCTTCACGGCCTCCAAGGACGGAGACGCGATCAGAAGGTCATCGACATAGACCAAGATTGCGCTGAACCACTCGGGTGTCGGTAGGATGAAGAGAGAGGGGCCTGCCTCGCTCTGTACGTATCCTACACGAGTCAAAGTGCCAGTGATCTCACGGTTCCAACACCACGGAGACTACTTGAGGCCGTACAAGGACTTGCGCAAGCGCCAGACCTTGTCACCGTCCTCAAAGCCCGGTGGCTGAGCCACATAAATCTCCTCATCCAGTGAGCCATGGAGGAACACATTGTTCACATCCATCTGATGCAGTTCCCAGTCATGCTGAGCCACTACACCGAACAGAGCTTGAGCTAAGTTCATGCGGCCGACAGGGACAAAGGTGTCAGTGTAATCGACTCTCTCAATCTGAGAGTACCCCTTGACGACCAAGCGGGCCTTGTAGCGTTCCAGTGAGCCATCCGGCTTCACCTTCTTGCGAAAGACCCACTTGACCTGAATAGCCTTCCTCCCAGCAGGAAGGTCGACAAGCTGGTACACTCTCTGCTCTCGGATAGCGCGAAGCTCATCCTTGCAGGCAGCATGCCAAGCGTCAACATCCTGTGATGAGAGAGCCTCCCTCAGTGTACCCGGGTCGGGTTCCATAGAGGGAGAACTCTGCGTGGCAAGTGCACACGCCTCAGTGCCGGGCCTGACGACCACGAGATCAGCTGCTACGTCACTGGCGATATGGAACTTGCGAGTGACGAGGTCGTGCCCTACAGGGCACGCTAGATGTACCTCTGTGAGCTGAGTGCAGACACTCAAGCCTAGGGCCTTTGTGCCGGGGTCACCACTCGTGATGCTGCGAGAGGAGCGCCTGGGTCCGGGGCCCAACGCTTGCTGAGCTCCGAAATCCAGTGGTCGAAGACGGCCACCGGGCTCACGGGAGTAACCTGATGTCGGGAGACGCACCTCAGGCTCAGGGACAGGTGCGACCACAGGGACAGGTACGACCACAGCTGGTGATGGCTAAGACAAGGTAGCCAGAGATGCCGTGCGAGGAGATGCGTGTGTGGAGAACACGGGGCTGGGTGTGACAGCCGGAGCAGGCAAGACTGGACCTGACACTGAGGTAGGAGTACCAGTCGACGTAGGAACGGGAGTGGGCGAGACTGGATCAGATAGAGAGACAGGAGTGCCAGTAGACGCAGGTGCTGGTGTAGAAGCAGGCATGGGAACAAAGGTACCTTTGGGGTATGAAACGGGTTGTACAGGCGAGATCTCAGGACCAACGGCAATGATCGCCAGATCATCAAGGGCCGGAGACCGAGAGGGGGCTCAAGCGGACACATCAGCCTGATGAGAGGTGCTCGTTGGCGTAGAAGTCTCCCCCATCTGCCGAGAACCCTCACAAGAAGGAACATGGGCGGCGAAGAGTGCTGTGATCGAAGTCAGGTCACGATAGGTGAGAGAATCGAAAAATAGCGCGTCGCGGGACTCAATGACGCAACGACGAGTAGGGTCCCAGAAGTGCGAGGCCTTCGACCGCGGGGAAATGCCTATGAAGGCATACAAGCGGTCCCGAGGTGAGACCTTGGACCCCTGCTGGTCCTTGGTGTACCACACGAAGGCCAGAGACCCCCAGACGCGAGTGAGACGAAGGTCAGCACGGTGTCTAAACCAGAGCTCGTACGGTGTAACATGGTCCGGAAGCGGACCGTGCGGGAGGCGGTTCCAGACCTAAGTCATGTAGGCAAAACCCTCAAAGACAAAATACTCTAGGAGACCGCATTCAGATCGCATGGCGTGAACCGCATCCTCCATGGTGCGGCTCCAGCGCTCAGATGCACCATTCCGTTGGGGGGTAGCAGGAGCGGAGACCTGGTGAAAAATCCCATGCTCAGCAAAGAAGGAGTCCATCTCGCCAAGGAACTCGCCGTCGCAATCCGAGCAGAGGGTATGTAGCGTGTGGCGGGACTGACGCTCAGCCATCACTAGCCAGAGTTGAGTCGCAAGGGCGGCGTCGCTCTTCTGACAAAGACTGTAGACCCATCGCATCTGGGTAAAGTCATCAGTCAGAGTCAGAACATACCGGCCCCTCTCGGACAGATACTCGATCGGGAGAGGGCGGAGAAGGTCTGAGTGAACCAACTCAAGAGGCCAAAGCGCTCAAGAACGAGAGTCAGGGTAGGTGCACTCGTGCATCTTCCCCTGAGCGCAAAAAAGACAGTCAGTCTTGGGTGGCTTCTCGAAAGAAGCCACGTCAAGACCGAGGGCGGGTTGTGTCTGAATGAGCTTCGACACAGTGTCGGAGTCCACATGACACAGACGGCGATGAAGCAACCGCTGGTGTTTTGGAGATAGAACACCAATGAAAAAAACACGACCGGAGGAGGAGGAAGAGCAAGGAGATGAGGGCCGAGTGATGCCATACAGAACATCTGTGACTGAAGCACGCAGGACGACACTGCGGGTGTCAGTAGCAGTCACAGTCGCTGAGTCAGCGGTATGCTCCACAGAGAGACCCATCAAGGTGCAGGCACACACAGAAAGCAAGCTGAGCTCAAAATCAGGCACAAACAACACGTCGGGAAGGTACAAGGGGCCAGACGGACCATCAAAACATACAACCCCAACACCATGGACTGGCAAGGACTGACCAGAGCCTATACGAACGAAACGGACAGACGTGACTGTACGTGGCCGAGAACAACAAAGTCACTGCGACGGCACGTCATGTGATGGGTGGCACCACAATCGATGATCCAAGTGCCACCAGAGTCACGACAAGAGGACGTCACTGTACAACGAGCAATGGAACACTCGGCATCAAAGGGACGCTGAGCCGTCAGTGGGTAGGAACGATGCACAACACAAAGATGAGACTCATGAATCCACTCATTGCAGTCAGGCCCATCATCATCACATGCTGACTGTGCTCCCCCACACGCGTCGTCACGAGCCACAGGAACGGACAAACAAACAGTCTATGAACCACCCGACGATGACAACACACTCGCACCTCCTTGAAAGCGGAGCGCCAGAAGGTGGCAAAGCTCGACGATGGTGTGGTCGCGTGGGTCCGGATCGCTTCTGCTCGTCGATAAGGAGACAGTCGTTGCCGCCGTCCGTCCGGAGGAGGATGCGGGTGACGTGCCAGACGTGGAACGGAGAGCATGAGCAGTGTGGAGCCCACGAGTGATCCGCGCCCAGTCGAGCGGCTGCTGGCACTCGGTGTAGCGATGGGCACCTCCACAGTTGTAGCAATGCACAGAACGACCACTGCTACCACTGGATGACGACTGCTGCTGACCTCATCCATGCTTCCTATTCTTCTTCTTACCCTGGGCGGCTGCTACAACGCCCTGTGTCTACGTGGGTGTAGACTGGGTCGAAGAGGAAGAGGAAGATAAGGAAGTGATGGAGGAGGAAGAGGGAGACTGCAGGAGGGAAGATGGTGGTGATGCGATGGCTGCTGCAGCGAGGGAAGTCTCCTGATGGGCTACGGCTGCTTCGCGGGCTGAGGTCACCTGAAGGAAGAGCTGATGCGCCCAAGGAAGCAGTTGCAGAGTGGGTGAGAAGGGCTCAAGGGCTGCATCGCTGTACCGTGTGTAAATGTCGGTGTGCTCGAGGCGAACTCCGAGCATAATCGTACGAAGCGCCCACAGCTGTGTGCCTCCTGAGGTCCCCAGCCGCGTCTAGATGTGCATGGCGCGTTGCCAGTGTTCCGTTGCAGGCTCCGCAGGCCCATGACGGAGTGAATGGAAAGCACGAATGTGTGATCCACGAGTGGCGTGCATCTCTGCGGCCAGCAGGGATAAGGCCAGATCCCAACCTCCACGGGGATCGACGCCGGTGCCTGTGCCGGCCTCGCCAAGGAAGGGGCGGAAGACGACGACAGTCTCGCTTGGTATGGCGTAGAGGAGTCCGCGCATGGCCCGTGTTGCTGTCAGCACCTGTGCTGGGTCTGTAGGCTGGTATGGGCTGTGGTGGTAAGGCCACACTCCCTCAAAAGTAGCCCACACCTGAAACAGGATCTCCCAGCAGTCGAAGCCGTCCTCACTGATGTACCGTGGAGGTGGTGCCTCGGAATCCTTGGGCTGCCGCTCAGTGGGGAGAGCAACCACAGGCTGAGAAGGACGAGAGACGGGAAAGACTCTTGGAAGAGGATGGTCACCGGGGTAGTCAGGTGACAATCGTATCGGGGAATACGGAGGAGATCGGGTGCCCGTCTGTAGGTGACGGAGGCGCTCCTGAAGAACGCAAATCTCCTGAGCCGGGGAATCATCCGTAATGCCTGGCATGAGTGGCTCATCATCCAGGAGGTCAGCAGGTGGTGGGACAGGTTGAGCGCCAGTCATGGGTGCCTGAGCCGACTGCTGGGTAGAGACTGCGATGCCGGCAGCTCCCTCAGAAACCCGCTGAGGAGCCGTGGACTGAGCACGCAGAAGCTCAGTCAGCGTGCGGATAGCGTCAGTCTGCTGTCTCTGGAGGTGACGCATCTCATCCTGCTGGCTTTGCAGGTCCTCAATGGCCTGCGAGCGTGGACTCAGTACACCAGACGAAGAGGAGGAGGGGTCGCCTGGTCCCTTCTCCTCGTTGTCATACAGGCTCATGTCGCCGCTCAGTATGGGGCGACAGGTCAAGTTTGTCGGATTTCAAAACCGTCAGCGTTTCTCGAGTATTTGAGACGCTGGCAACTTTTGACTGTCCGGCCAAAAAACTGGCTAAATATGGTCCTGACGGCCAGAAATTTGGACTAGTGCTGAAATTTAAAAACTTCGGCACTAAAAATTCAAGGATGTCCAAATCAAGCGAAATTTGGACCACAGAGGCTCCTGAATGTGCTGAACATGATGGTGAAATTTTCAGTCGCAAAAAGTTGGAAACAGTGGCAAAACGTCACTTTTCCCTGTTCTGTCCAAATTTCAGCAGAAAACAAATCTGCGTTGCACTTCAGTCTCTGCTGGTGGCGACAGAGTACGAAACTGAGCATGAATAGTAGCTCTGGAGAGCTTGAGAGAAGAGCTTTCCAACGCACCCTCAAACGCCAAAAAACGGCGTTCGTTTGAAGCCAAGGCAAGCTCGTGCCGACGGGGAGGTGGTGGCTTACGCGATTTTCGTCCGCGGCTCCTCCACGTCCGTGCGGCTTCTAGGAAGTTGCACGGACAAGGGCAGCGGTGGCGCACGCTGCTGTTGTTGCTGCTGCTGCTGCTGCCGTCGAGCTTGACGGCAACGGCCTCAAGCCACTTTGGCGGCTACTGTTGCTGATGTTTCTGATGCCGCCGCCGATGTTGCTGCTGTTGTGGTCAAAACTGCCAGCACTGTTGCTGCGCTGCTGGACAGCTGCTATGGCGCTGCTGCGCTGGCGTGATGCTACACTGCTGCACCCCTCCTCCACGACTCCTCCGTCACGCAGGTGTTGCGGCCTACGCCTTGCAATGGCGCAGGTTGGTGGGTCCTCCCAGGACCTGTCGCTGCTACTGTGTGCTGTTGCCGCTGCTGTTGCTCACTGCTACTACGATTGCTGCATCTTTGCTGTGCAGCACAACAAGCTCTGGCTTGTTGCTCTGATACCATGAGAAGTTTCCTAGAACCTTCCTAACCACTTGCCGCGACACTAGGCCTCAGCGCTAGGTCAGCGTGTGACAGCAGTCACAAGTTAGAGACAAAACTGCAACAGTCTGGGTTGGGACACGAATAGAGTGTCAGGAAACTCAAACTGAATATAATTGTAGAGAGAAGTAACAAATGACAGGTCCAAGGCATAAATACCTGCCGCGGTGCATGGCGGGTGTCGCACGCGGCAGTCCAAGAGCTGTCCTAAAAACCGGCCCAAAGCCATTGTTTTGGTCATAACTCTGTGCACACATGTCAGAATGCTACGCTGTCTGAACCTAGACGTGCAGGATCAAAAGACGGACGCTACGACTGGTCACATGCATGCATCCATCATCAGACGGTGGAAATACAATGCAAAAACATGCAAATAAGGCTCATGGCCAGTCCGCCGAAAGACGCCTGCAAGCTGTAGAGAAGACAGCAGAGAGTCCCGGCAGCATCTGGGGCTCTGGAACGGTAGTCGGCCAGCTCCAAGCCAGTAGTCCGCCGCCAGTCGTCGCGCCAGTGTCACCAAGGCCCACCTAAGTACACGAGTACGGACACGGCCGAGTGGTCACAGTAAACTGTACAAGAACGTCACAAATCACAAGACCCTCATTCTTGTTGTCAACTCAGTCATTACTCACTTCCAAGTACATTTATGACGCTAACTTTCGAGTGTGAGTGTTCCCTCTCACAGCTGACCAGTCAGAGCTCCTCAGGCGGTGAGTCTGGACTCATCAGGCCACACACTTCAGTCCAAGTTGTTGTGATTTGTGACGTTCCTGTACAGTCTACTGTGACCACTCGGCCGTGTCCATACTCGTGCACATCCCTGAGGCGGGCCCTCGTGACATCGAAGGGACGACGGGCGGCGGACTACCAGCTTGGAGCTGGTCGACTACCGTTCCAGAGCCTCGGACACTACCGGGACTCTGCTGTTTCTCTACAGCCTGCAGGAGTCCTTTCGGCGGACTAGCCATGAGCCCGATTTGCATGTTTTTGCATTGCGTGTCCACCGTCTGATGATGGATGCATGCATGTGACCAGTCGTAGCGTCCGTCTTGTGATCCTGCACGTCTAGGTTCAGACGGCGTAGCATTCTGACATGTGTCCGCAGAGTTATGGCCAAAACAGTGGTTTTTGGCTGGTTTTAGGACAGCTCTTGGACCGCCGCGTGCGACACCCGCTGTGCGCCGCGGCAAGTATTTAGGTCATCGACCTGTCATTTGTTATCCCTCTCTGCAAATGCATTCATACACTTTGCCTTGTGTCCCCTAGCCAAACTCTTGCCGTTGCGTGCACGACCTGTGACTGTCGTCACCGTCTGATCAGGCACTGACGCCTGGTCAACGTGAGTGTTGCTAGGAAGCTTCCTTGCATCTTCTCCAGGTGTGTGAGGCGGCATGAGATATTCTTGCCACGACCGGAGTAGTATCATTTCAAACTTGGTATCAGAGCCATTGTGTAATAGATGCAGTAGAATGAGCAGTGTTAGCGGCATACAAGTGTCAGCCAACGTTGGCAGACCCTGATATGCGCGAGTGCAGGGGAAGTCCTGCCAAATTTTCCTTGGCAGAGTTAGCCTCTCCTCATGGAGGCTTGAAAACTTTCCAGATGGGGGGGGGGGGGGGGGGGGGGGGGACAAGAGTCGGCGGCACCTCCCCCTGAGCTCCCTACAGTCCCCACCCCATCCCCGCCGCTACCTCACCCCTGAGCTAATTATCCCTTGATCGTGAGTCGTACGATCGAGGGACGGCAGCTCATTGATGTTGCAAGAAAAGGGGTGTAGGGTTTAGGGTTGTACATTCCAGCGACAGGGCTGTACTCCGTTTAAGCGATTGGCTCAGCATGTGTTGTGCCTTTGGACAAGCACACTTTCATGCACGCTTGTGGTAGAGTCCAAGCTCCCACTCTTTCGGTGTTTTTTCACTCAGCTCTTACATACTTTCAAGCATCTATTAACCATTCCCTGGCTTTTTCAAGTGTTGTCTTGTGTCAAGAGTGACATACCGTATTACACAGAACACTGCTTAGGAAGCTGTTCCACTTCCTCATTTTTGTCCACTCATCTCAAAATTGTTCCAACTGACATTCTTGTGCTTGCTTCCCCATCCCGGAAGTTGATCAGCCATTGTCATAACCTCAACTACGAACAAGCTCGCTAAAGCCCTCTCAGGCATCAGGGGGAGACATAAATGATTAAATGAATAGAGCCAACAGGGCAAGCCGAAAAGCGAGACGAGTCGAGACGAGACGAGACATCACAAGACAAGACAAGACAAGACAAGACAAGACAAGACAAGACAAGACAAGACAAGACAAGACAAGACAAGACAAGACAAGACAAGACAAACCAAAAAGACGGTACGTCACAGAGCCCCAACTGGACTACTTCTCCAAGAAACTCCGGGTCTTGCTCGCAAGCGCGTCTGCACAGCACCGGACGGTGACGCTCGGTCTCCCACGGACTCCAACTGGCCTTCTGGTAATGGATTGCCCTCTCCATCAGCACCCGCAGACAGGATGCACCGGCAGCTGTCCTTCCCTCAATCAACAACAGGAAGAAACCCAAAGCCTGCTGCTGCCACTGCTGCTGCTGCTGCCACAGTCACCGCCGCTGCTGCGCAGCCACCACCGCTGCTGCTGGTGCTGCTGCTGCTGCTGCTGCTGCTTCTGCTGCTGCTGCTGCTGCTGCTGCTGCTGCTGCTGCTGCTGCTGCTGCTGCTGCTGCTGCTGCTGCTTTTGCTTCTCCCCACAATTTGGACCTGATGCTGTGCCATGCACCACTGCTGCATTTCTCCATATCTGCCGTTCCCCACACCCTCCTCTCCAACCGAAAAATCACGACAAAATCAAGCGAAACCAAACCAAAACAAAATCGTCGGCTCTTCCTCTCAGGTTTTTAGGCATCGCTGCTTGCTGGCGCCTCCCACCCCTCTCACCACCATTGCTTCCGCCGATGAAGAGATGTCGAGACTGTTGGGATCCCTGTGTCATAGCTGGTGCTGCTGCGGTGGCTGCTGCTGCTGCTGCTGCTGCTGCTGCTGCTGCTGGAGAAGCGGAGGGGGGTCGGTGAACAGTTCGTCGTCAAGCGCACGCAGCGGTCGGATGGACGACACGCCCTTGAACTGCACCAGCAGCCACACGACAGCCACCCAGAAAGAGACTCAAAGCAAACACAGACACAGCCGCAAACGCAGACACAAACACAAGCGCAGACACAAACACGAACGCAAACACAAACGCAAACGCAGATGGAGACGGAGACACGTGAGCAATGCCAAACAGGGTACAGACAAGTAGCAGACATCCTGAGACTCGCATCCAGGACACAGCCAAGCAGGGGGGAAAGCGATCTAGGAGAAGGGGGGG